>JAQQPU010015342.1:0-19082 GCA_029168905.1 Artemia sp. Kazakhstan ARC1039
TGCCTTCTCAAGACCAGAGCATAATTTAGGCTTTACCGAAAAAAAAATGACCGTGGATTGTCAGTTTAATTTACCTATACTGATATTTATTCCTTAAAATAAAAAATGGGTAAAAAAAGTGAGTAAGAAATAGTTTTTTACTTATTTAAGTAAAAAAAGTGAAAATATTTAAAAATATTTTGTTTTGAGTAAATCGCAAGTTATGCTCTGGTCTTGAAAAGGCATGGAGGTTATCACCCCTACTAATGTTAATTTTTGCTCGTTTCGAGTTTGACTCAGCTATTTATTCTAATTTCTGTTCATTTTGAGTTTCATTTATTTATTGATAGTGATTTGTGGTAATTTTACGCTTGGATGATTACTTGACTTCATTTCTGCCGATTTGTGGCTTAATGGAGCTCTTTACTTTTCTTTGAAAATCTTGTCTTGTAGAAAAAGTTTTTTACATTTTTGTTTTTTCTCGTTTTCTCGTATTTGATATAAAGAAATTGTTTTTGTTGAAAGTTCAAACTTATGGGTGTAATGGAAATTTTTTTTAATGTTGATGAGTTGTTGTTACCAAGATTTAATTTTATATCTTCAGCAGTATATTAAAAATAAACCATGAAATATTGATTAACAAAAAACAGAGGATTCTGGCAAAAAAAGATAATATACACATTCAACACTACAACTACATTGAAATACAATTATTTTGTTTTTGTTTTAAGCCTATCCAATTGATGGAGTTTTGTCAGGCATGCTGATTCTTTGGTTTGTGTGATTATGCTATGCTATATTGCTTGTTTGCTGAAAATTTATTGACTTTTTTTGTAAGCTTGGAGGTATTAATATTGTTTCTTTTTTTGTCTCAATTTTTAATATATTTGTCTCCTAGGTTGTTTTATGCCTTTCACTGTTATGAGCCCAGGACAAATAACTAGGCTACTGTTTTTTTTTTTATTATGGTTGACATTTAAACAATCAAACAGATTGTGGTAACGGACTCCTAATAGAGACAGCTCATTGTTAATCAGAGACATCCCAAAACTCCTTAACTACTGAAGTAATATATACAAAAACATCAAAAAAATCTTTATTTAATTGTGCCTTCAAATATGTAAAGTTTGTTAAGCTTAAAATTGCCCATGAAAAGTTAATGAGCATATGTAAATTAGCATAAATAAATTTGCTTAGCTTCAGATGAAAAGAGGGAGAGGTACCCCACAAAAGTAACCTGAAGAAAATTACAACCTTAAATCCTGAATGCCCAAAAACCTGCTAAAAGTATTTTCCCAGTTCTAGCTAATAAAGTGTGAAATTGTGTGTTTTTGTTTGTGTTATGGGTTCATGTTTATATGTTGCTGTTTTTTTTTTATTGGGAAAGTGGTTTTATCAAACCAGGAGCTCTCCAATTTTTTTTCATTTGGATGTAAATTGTAAACACTAGGCCTCTTTTTTAAGGGCCAAAAATAATTTAAGGGCAGCTAGGCCCACTCCTATGCCCTTTTCATCCTGAGGCAATTGCACTTGCGTAAGGTGTATGTCAAAATTTCAGGGAAATCATTTTGATCTGAAATATTACAAAAACATGTCTCCAAAGGTTGCATGACTTGTGCAGAACCTAGACCCAAAGTAATGAAAAGTTGCTCATTGACTTAGAAGGATTCAAAAATAAATTTTAAAAGCTCTTTTTACATTGCTGGTCTTAGGGGACTTCAGATATATCAATCAAGGGAGTATAGTATCTTTCAAAAGCAGTATCAACAATACGCGGCAACGAACTAAAAGTAAGGAACGACTCGGCTCAATAGTAACCGAAACTCTAAAAAACAGAGCTTTCATAACAACAGATTCATCCGAAAAATTGAATTTCTATACTGATTCCAAATATATCAAGTTTATTAAGTTTAGTATTACCCATCTAAATTTGCAAACCTGAGAAAATTTGCCTAATTTTCGAAAAAGGGAGGAAACACCCCCCAAAAAGTCAAGTCATCTTAATCAGAAACCCCTGCTAGAGAGGCTTTAAGCTCTCATGTATAAAATTGTAGAAATTTGTCTCTTTTCCAGAAAAAAGATTACGCATGCGTATTTATTTGTTGTTTTGTTTTTCCAGGGGTGATTGCATAGAACCTGTGATCCTAGAAGAGCGTGAGAGGGCTCGTTTGATCAATTTCATCTCATTTTAGCTAAATATTTGATTCTAATATCATCTTTATTTTTCTTTTAGTTTCCAGGTCAATGATAGCTTCCGTTGGTGTTAAGTTTTAAAGTTGTTCCTTACTTTATTGAAAATAAATCTTTGAATTTATAATGAAAATATTGACCAACAAACATAGCGGATTAAAGTTCAAGGCGAACTTTGATTTCGCAACAGAAGTGATTTCAACTAAATTCTGACCTTTGTTTGAATGAAAAATTTTTTTTTTTGCCAGTAAAATTTTCTGATCTAGTTTGCTACAGAGCATGCAGTTTTGTTTTAACAACTTTTATTAATGATGCTTTAGACAAGGGTCTGAAGATAGCTTCGATATTTTTGGATATTACTAAAGCATTTGACTCTGTTGATCATGATATACTAGTTCAAAAGTTATATAGTAGTGGTATACGTGGTGATTTTTTAAATGTGATAGTTAGTTCTCTTAGTGGAAGGACTCAGTGTGTCGTGATGGACGGAGTTACACCTAAAATTAAACATATTTCGATTGGAGGCTCCGTTTTGGGCCCTTTGTTGGTTTCGGTTTATATTAATGACCTTTGTATAGTTTCAAGAAATGTGTCTTATTCTTTAGACCTTGATACTTACGGTACTAAAGGAATTCTACAATGTTTTGCTGATGATGCCCATTTTACTGTAGCTGCTAGAACTGAAAATGAGTTGATGACTATATTGAAACAAGGTATTTCTTCGATTGAAAAGTGGATGCGAGTAAATAAATTGAAACTGAATCATAATAAGTCGAATTTTTTTATATATGGTAGAATTACTGGACATTATCCATAGATTAATAGGATAGAAGTAGGGCACCATAATATTGTAAGATCTACTAGTACTAGATACCTAGGTGTTATAATTGATGAAAGCATTAGTTTTAAAGACCATATTGCATCTGTTAGCAGCAAATTGTCTCGTAATATTGGTATTATCCGTAAACATAGGTATCTTTTTCCGTGTGAAATTCTGAGAATGTTGTATTTTTCTATGGTTTACCCATATCTCATTTACTGTTGTATGGTTTGGTCGAAAACATTCGTAACTCACCTCCATCCGCTCTGTGTAACGCAGAATATGGCAATTAGAGTTTTGTAGGGTAATCAAATTGACCTATCTGTATCGGTGAGGCATATTTACCGCGAGTATAAAATTCTACCGTTGGCAGGAACATGCGTTTTTTTTACAATGCTCTTTTTATGTTTAAATATTTAGCTTCGAAGTTACCATCATGTTTTTCAGGAATGTTTAGTCTTGCGTCTACTATTCACGATCATTTGACACGATCTTCTCAGTTGGTGCGAAGACCAGCTATGGTCACGTCTAGGTCTAGGTTTTCAATTCGCCATTATGTTCCGTTAGTTTGGGAGAGTTTGCCAGAGGATTTGAGGAATGTTGGGGGTTTGCAGGAATTTCGTAAGTAGCTAAAGAACCATTGTTTTGATGTGTATATTTTGGATGGATTATTCTATGCCAGTTAAATTATGTTTTTGAGGAGGGTTTAGTTGCAGCTGAATATGATTATAATTATTATATTTTTTTTGGGTTTTGTTTGGAGGTTCGTTGGTTCTCGGGTCCGGTAAGTTGAGCTCTAATTATGTTTTTTTTTTTTTTTTTTTTTTTTTTTTTTTTTTTTTTTTTTTTTTTGACTTATCAGGAGGGTTTTCTCCCGCACAAGCATGCTTCAGGGAATCGATGATGTATATATATTTTTTTTTAAATAAACCCAGTGTTACTGACTCGGTTATTTGTTGTAATTTCTGTTCGTTTTGGGTTTCATTTATTTATCGATGCTGATTTGTGGTAGTTTTACACTTGGTAGATTATTTGAGTTTATTTTTGCCTATTTTTGGTTTATTGGAGTTCTTTACTTTTTTTTGAAAATCTTATTTTGTGGAGACAGTTCTTTTAATTAATTTCTGTTCGTTTTATACTGAAATAGTCTTTTTAGAAAAAAATAAAATAATACTTTAAATCTTTTCGTTTTTTTTAAACTTTATAGTTTGACCTGCTATTTTTATACTGGAGAAAAATTTTCAGCAATCTTAACAACATACACCATTTTAAAAATCTGTACAAAAATAGTAGTGTTTAATTTAGTTTCATAAATCCTCTAGTTTACCTGAAATAGAAAACTTGATACCATTCGCAAAAAAATCTGTTTACTTTCTTTGATAGCTTGGATATACTTACGCTATTTTGATTTGGTTAAACTTTAAGAGCAGAAGCAGTCCCAAAAGTTTGAACATAATACCCTCAGTTGTTTCTGGGATACTACTGAGATGCCTTATTGGGAATTAGTATTAACACAATTCATTTTGATTTAATTTTAAGACAACATAGTTTTTAACATAATAGGAAAATGGGAGGGTGAGCGTAGGAGGGGGATTAGTGGCCCTCCGATCACTTTCTAATATAAAAAAGGGCATTAGCCCTTTCTATTTTCAATCGAATGACCCCTTTTCGAAGTTCCTACGACAATTCCTTCGATACGAAGTGCCCTGGTCTAAAAAAAAAAATACATTGTATCCACATTGATCTTTACTGTAAAAATGTCAAGCGTTCCAATCATTTTCGACTATTAAAAAGGGCACTAGCCCTTTCAATTTCCAATGGAATGAACCTTTTTTGAGTTTCTACAGCAACGCTTTCTTAAAAAATGCCCCGAGGGCATACACTCCAACACTAGCCCTGAGGGCTGTGAAGGGGTCATCCTTAAAGACCTAATTTCCAGAACTTTCAACTACGTTAAACAAAATGGCTATCTCAAAATTTTGATTGCATGTGTTTGGGGAAATGGTGAGCGTGAGAGGGGTGTTAGTTGCTCTCCAATCACTTTCAACTATTAAAAAAGGCACTAACCCTTTCAATTTTCAATCGAATGAGCCTTTTGAAGTTTCTAAGACAACGTTTTCAATGAAAACCATATATGCCCTCAGGGCATAACTTACAACCCTTGCCCTGAAGGCTTGGGGGGTTGTTATCCTCAAGGACCTAATTTCCAAAACTTTCAACTACGTCGAAGAAAATTACTATCTAAAAACTTTGATTGGATGTGTTTGGGGAAATGGTGGGCGTGAAAGAGGGGTTACTTGTCCTCCAATCACTTTCGACTTTAAAAAAGGGACCAAGCCGTTTCAATTTCCAATCGAATGATTTCTTTTTTAAGTTTCTACGACAACGCTTTCTAAAAAAAAACTCGTTTTTTCTTTCTTTATGAAAAAAAAACTTACATGCCCCAAGGGCATAACTTACAACCCTTGCCCTGAGGGCTGCGGGGGGAGTGTCATCCTGAAAAACATAATTTCCAGACTTTTTAACTACGTCAAGCAAAATGGCTATCTCAAAATTTTGATTGGATGTGTTTGGCGAAATGGAGGGTATGAGAGGGGTGTTAGTTATCCTCCAATCACTTTAGACTATTAGAAACTGCACAAGCCCTTCTAATTTCCAATCAAATGAGCCCTTTTTGAAGTTTCTACAACAACATCACTAACTATAAAATCCTTATATGCCCCTAGCCTATAACTTACAACCCTTACCCCGAGGGCCCTGAGGGGGTTATCATCCTCAAAGACCTAATTTCTAAAACTTTTAACTAACGTTGAACAATATGGCTATCTATAAATTGTAAATGGATGTGTTTGGGAAAAGGTCGGCGTGAAAGGGGATTAGTTGCCCTCGAATCACTTTTGACTATTGAAAAGGACACTAGCCCTTTAAATTTTCAATCGAATGAACTCTTTTTCAAGTTTCTACGACAAAGCTTTGAAAACCTTATATGCCCCCAGGGCATAACTTACAACACTTGTCCTGAGTACTGTGGGGGGGGGGGGCTTGTCATCCTCAAAGACCTAATTTCCAAAACTTTCAACTACGATGAAGAAAATGGCTATCTCAAAATTTTGATTGGATGTGTTTGGAGAAAAGGTGGGCGTGAGATGGGGGTTAGTTGCCCTCCAATCACTTTCGACTATTAAAAGAGGCACTAGCCCTTTGAATTTCCAATCGAAAAAGCCCTTTTCGAAGTTTCTACGACAAAGTGCTCTGTAAAAACCTTATATGCCTCCTGGGTATAACTTACTACCCTTGCCCTGAGGGCTGTGGGGGAGTGTCCTCCTCAGAAACAGAATTTCTATCTGGAAATCAACTACGCTGAACAAAATGGCTATCTCAAGATTTTGATTGGATGTGTTTGGGGAAATGGTGGGCGTGGAAGGGGTGTTTGTTGCCTTCCAATTACTTTTGACTATTAAAAAGGGCACTAGCCATTCCAATTTCCAATCGAATGAGCACTTTTCCAAGTTTTTACGACCTTTGATACTTTTCAACTCCTTTGGTACGAAGTGCCCTGGTCTGAAGAAAAAAATATAATAAATAATATATTGTGCCAACATCACTCTTCACTTAGGCAGCGCGATTGCGCTGCCTATGATAATTCAAAGATCACAAAACGAAAATTCTGGGGTCAACACAATCCCTCAGGACCTGGAGGAAGGCGTTGTAAGTTACGCCCTGGGGGCATATGTGGTTATTATAAAAGGGATGCTCGTATAAACTTTAAAGAGGGCTCATTTAATTGGAAACTGATAGTTCTAGTTCACTTTTCAAGAGTCAAAAGAGATCCGATGGCAACTATCCCCCAAACCTCCTCTCCCTTTTTCCCCAAAACCATCCAATAAGAATTTTGAGATAGCCATTTTGTAAAAAATAGTTCAAAGGTTAGATAAGAAAAACTCCGCTTTGATGCAACTCCCCAGGGTCTGGGGAGTTGTAAGTTATGCCCTGGGGGCATATATTGTTCTTATGGAAGGGTTACTCGTTTAAACTTCAAAGAGGGTTCATTTGAATAGAGATTGAAAGTTCTAGTTCACTTTTTAAGAGTCAAAAGAGATCAGAAGGCAAATAGCCCCCCCCCACGCCTTTTTAAAGAAAAACTTCAGTGTCGACACAACCCCCAAGACAGCAGGGGTTGTGAGTTATTCTCTGGGGGCAACTTGGTTCCTATGGAAGGGATGCTCGTTTAAATTTCAAAGAGGGCTCATTTGATTGAAAATTGAAAGTTCTAGTTCACTTTTTAAGAGTAAAAAAAGATCCGAGGGTGACTAGTCCCCCTAGCATTTTTTCCTCAAACCCATCCAATACAAATTTTGAAGTTGCTATCTTTTTAAATATTTCAAACATCAGACAACAAAAACTCCGGGGTCGATACACACCCCAGAGCCCGGGGATAAGTTTTAAGTTATGTCCCGGAAGGATTCAGTCATATAAAGTTACAGCCCCTACAAGCCCGGGCCTGAATATGTGTGTAGTTTTAACGGTATATGACTTACCACGGACAGGTATCTAGTACTACAGAAGGGACATGACTTACCAGACAGGTTTCTGAGGTAACACCCATGTCCTGGACCAATCAGAGAGAGCGGATACAGAGGGTAATTAATATGTGTGCAGTTTCAACGGTACATGACTTACCAGACGAGTTTCAGTGTAAACACCCATTTTACTGGACCACTATTAATTACTATCAACTGTACAAAACTCATCAGACCACTTTCTGCACTTACAAAGACAGATTCACATACCAGACGGGTTTCTGAGGTTAACAGCCACGCTGTGCGTGTAATAGGCTCATAGCTAGGTTTAATGATTGTTTACATTATTATAGATATCAAAAAGTTGTATTATTTGCGTAATGCTAACTCAATTTGCGAAAAAGATATTTCATTGGCATAACTCTGCTCTGAATGATCTTAATTGGTGATTGAATAATAGGGATGAAACAGAGCTCACTAATATTTCTAATTTGATTGTATGAAAGTGGTAAAAAGGCTTAAACTGCTTACCAGTTAAGGTAAGCCCGAGGCGGATGGTAACTCTTACGCAATTTAATATAAATTGTGCCTAACATCATTGGTTTCAATCTATGGAAATGGTTAACGATGACAAGATGATCATGGGACTTGACTTAGCTTTACTTTTTGGCTGTGTTCTGTATAATACGTAACTACGATTTGAGCGGTGTTGTCAATATAAAATATGCCTTAGCATTGAAGTGTGCTAAAAAATTGAGACTAATAGAGATGTAGATGCCAAGAAAAAAATTTTAATAAAGAAATTCAGAACAATCCTTAGAAATCCTTAGAAATCAACTAGTGAAATGATTATGGGTTCAAACCAACAAGGACCGCACCCATCAATGACCCTAACCACCAAGGACCTCAACCTCTAAGGGACCCCATTCCCCAACCATTAAGGGGGCCCCTTCCCCCCATTTTTCTTATACTTTTTCTTGAAGTTTTTTTTGAACTTTTTTTTTATTCTTTTTTTTAACATGGTATATTTTTTATGGACTTAATTTTTTGGACTTAGAAATTATTCAACTTTTTTTTACGTATCTTAAAATGACATGAAATATGCTTGCAGCTGTACCAATTTTACTCTAGGCTTGCTCATAGACACAACGCAACTTTCCTACTGGAACTCTATGGCAGGTTATTGAAACTACCTAGTTTATTGCATGTATTAATCAGTAATTTTTACGCAGAGGAAGGATAAACACATAAGTCATATCTTAAGAAAAATGAAGATGAAGCACTTTAAGAAAGTGTGTTCATATGATAGTGTCGTTGTAGCATTGAATGCTGACAAGGAGAAGTATTTGAACTATGAAACAAGTACAAGTAGTAGCACTATCGGAAACGTATGCGTGCATTGTCATGACAGTAAGGAATTAAATTCCTTTGGAGTAGCAAAAAAATTCAACTCTTATGTTGGTGGATTTGCGAGATTAAGATCTCCGGAGATGATTGCACTCAAAGAGAATGCCAACATAGATATAATCGTCGATGATAGAGAACAACTCCTTGCTACTGCTGCTGGTAACACATTACCTACTGATACATCCTATCGTCAGCTTTCGGGTATTAGCATTCAATGGAAGGTCAAAAGAAGACAGGCATACTCTTCTACTAATATCATAAACCATATCCTGTCTACGTGCCGGAACTGTTACCTGTGTAAAAATAATTTAGTAATAGACAGTGAAATTACCGAATAAATAAAAAGGGCATTGGTAGAAAATATCACTAAGAAATATAAAGATGAACCGATGAAAAACAAAGTACCAGCAAATGTTAATAACATCATTGATCAAACAGTCAATGCACCAAATCATACCAAAGACGAAACGCATATTGAACCTGTCGGTGACACACCAGTAAAAATTGTGTATGACTCAAAATGGAATAATAATTATTCTACTGATTACGAACTAAGAGAAGACAATAGCTACAGCATCAAGAGAGAACATGGTGAACTATTTTATGGAACAGATTCAAAATCTTCAAAGTTCTTCATTGATATTAATAATGTATAATAATATATTTTTTGTATTAATATTCTACATGACATTATTTCATTAAAAATATATTATGCATTACATTGTTATTTGTTCATTATTTTTAGAGTATGCTAGCATATCAAACGTTTAGAATGTCGATTAAAACATCGGAGATGTAGGAAAAGGAATTTGCATACATCATATGTCGGATAGATAGGTTAACATAGAGAAAATATCAGAATGAATGTATTCTTTATCAATATCTTTTGTCGGATAGTTCAGGATGAAATTGATAAAATCTAAGTATCAGAGCAAATAGATTCTTTGTCAGAATCCTTTGCCGGATATGTCGCTTAACATTATCAAAACCTAAGTGTCAGAGTGATGAAATTCTGTATCAACATCTATTGTCAGATACATGAGATAACATTGACAAAATCTAAGTATCAGAGTGAATAATTTTTTACTATAAACATCTTTGTCAGATACATCGGATAAAATTTACTAAATCTAAGTATCAGAATGAATAAATTCTTTATCAACATCCTTTGTCGGGTACCTTGGATAACATTGCCAAAATGTATGTATTAGAGTGAATAAATTTTTTATCAACTTCCTTTGTCTGATACATCAGATAACATTCACAAAATCTAAGTATCAGAATGAATAAATTCTTCATCAATGTTTTATTATAGATATGTTTGATAACACTTACCAATATAAGTATCATAGTGAATAAATTATTTATCAACTTCTTTTGTCGGATACATCAGATAACATTCACGAAATCTAAGTATCAGAGTTAATAAATTCAGTATCAATGTCTTTTGACAGATACTGCTGATAACACTGATAAAATTTAAGTCATAGTGAACAAATTCTTTATTAACATTCTTTATCGATATCATTTGTCGGATACGTATGATAAAATTGACAAAATCTATGTATTAGAATGAATAAATTCTTTATCAACATCTTTTATTGGATAGGTCGGATAAAATTGATACAATCTAAGCATCAGAGCCAATAGATTCCTTATCAACATCCTTTGCCGGAAATGTCAGTTAACATTATCAAAACCTAAGTGTCAGAGTGATTAAATTCTGTATCAACATCTATTGTCAGATACATGGGATAACATTGACAAAATCTAAGTATCAGAGTGAATAAATTTTTTCTACCAGCATCTTTCTCGGATACATCGGATAAAAATGACAAAATCTAAGTATCAGATTGACTAATTATTTATCAACATCTTTTGTTGGATACGTCGGATAACATTGTCAAAATCTAAGTATCAGAGTGAATGAATTCTTTATCAACTTCTTTTTTTTGTTAAATCAGATAAAATTCACAAAATCTAATTATCAGTGTGAATAAATTCTTTAGCATCGTCTTTTGTCAGATATGTTTGATAAAATTGAGAAAATATAAGCATCAGAGTGAATAAATGCTTAATCAATGTCTTTTGACAGATAGGTTTGATAACACTAACAAAATTTAAGTATCAAAGTGAACAAACTCTTTATTAACATTCTTCATCAATATTACTTGTCGGATACGTCGGATAACATTGATAAAATCTGTGTATTAGAATTATTAAATACTTTATCATCATCCTTTGTCTGATATGTCGGATAAAATTGAGAAATTCTAAGTGTCATAGTGAATAAATTCTTTATTAGCATCATTTGCTGGATACTTCGGTTAACATTATCAAAATCTAAGTATCAGAGTGATTAAATTCTATATCAACATCTATTCACTGATACTTAGAATAACATCGACAAAATCTAAGTATTAGAGTGAATAAATGTTTTCTATCAACATCTCTGTCAGTTAAATCAGATAAAACTGACAAAATCTAAGTATCAGATTTAATAAATTCTTTATCAACATCTTTTGCCGGGTACGTCGGATGATTTTGTCAAAATCTAAGTATCAGAGTCAACAAATTCTCATATCAACTTCCTTTGTCGGTCAAATCAGGTAACATTCACAAAATCTAAGTATAAATTCTTTATCAGCATCATTTACTGGATAAATCGGTTAACTTTATCAAAATTTAACTATCAGAGTGATTAAATTCTATATCAGCATCTATTCTCGAATACATAGGATAACATCGACAAAATATAATTATTAGAGTGAATAAATATTTTCTATCAACATCTGTGTCAATTATATCGGATACAATTGACAAAATCGAACTATCAGATTGAATAAATTCTTTATCAACATCTTTTGTCGGATAGGTTAGGATAAAATCGATAAAATCTAAGTATCAGCGTGAATAGATTCTTTATCAACATCCTTTACCAGATATGTCGGTTAACATTATCAAAACCTAAGTTTCAGAGTGATGAAATGCTGTATCAACATCTATTGTCAGATACATGTGATAACATTGAGAAAATCTAAGTATCAGAGTGAATAATTTTTTCTATCAACATCTAGTCAGATACATCGGATAAAATTGACTAAACCTAAGTATAAGATTGAACAAATTCTTTATCAACATCCTTTGTCGGATACGCTGGATAACATTGTCAAAATCTATGTATTAGAGTGAATAAATTCTTTATCAACTACCGTTGTCTGATACATCAGATAACATTCACAAAATCTAAGTATAAGTATGAATAAATTCTTTATCATCGTCTTTTGTCAGATATGCTTGATAAAATTGAGAAAATATAAGTATCAGAGTGAATAAATTCTTTATCAGTGTCTATTGACAGATACTTTTGTAGGCTATGAAGTACAAATTTATGTTCGTTTTAAGTCTTAACTTGGCTCTTATCTTACTCAGAAAAGTTTTTTCTTAAATAGTAAATTTTAAGAATGGCTTGTTTAGTTATCCTAAGAGGGATAAATCATGGAACAATATATATGAGGATGATAAAGTATGCTTGAATTTACCTTTCCCAGTTTTTAGTTCCTATTAAAACCAGTTGTGTAGCGAAGAAGGTTTAATTGGGTGTGGCTATAAAAATGTGGCTATAAAAGAAAAGACTGGGCTTGATTGCGGTAATAAATATTGACCGCGTCAAATCTAATATCGTACTTTAAAACTGCGAACTTACACCTTATAAGTTCTCCGATAGCGCCGCTTATAGCGCCCAAGTTTGTGCCATCGACCCTGCGCCACAACAATGGGGAGTGAAGTAAATTTATAACCGTGCCACCCTCAATTATTGAGAGAAAATAACATGTGTAGCCATATAAATGTGACCTATTTTCTTCGAGCGATCTGGAGATCAGATTCCTTGGGAACGTGCCTTTGGAGACATGCGAACTAATCAGCTGTCATTAGGCTAAATATAGACATATAAAATGAAATAAACACAGGTAAAAAAACAATAGATGTATTGAGACTTACATATTTAGGTGAACAGCAGTGAGTCACTTCAAATGACAATAACGGTGACTGAGATACAACAATGAAGGAATTGCAAAGCTTGAACGTCGAAATAATTATGTCTCAATGATCCTGACAATCCTTTACGAATACTTCAAAAAGCAATTTTACCCCACTACCAAACGTAGTTTTTTTTTGTCTTGCGCTGTGAGAACTGGCTCGCAATTGGCTCGAGTGGCCAAAGGATGTGAACCCTTCGTCCAATTAATTGTTTTAATTATTTCTGATGATTCAAACGTTCACACGGTTCTTATCATTTAAACTTCCTTAGAAATATTGTGCGTAGCACATTTTTTATTGCCCAATCTCTTAGCAAAAATCCAAAGCTTGGATAGCGCCGTTCTTTGTCTGAGACTAGCTGCGGTTTTTTTTCTTTACTGATTAAGGACTTTTCATTTTTGAAACTAGATTTAACTTAATTATAGGAATTCGGAATTATCTTTAGAAAGAAGTAACTTTATTTTGGTATTTTAAATACATCGCATTTTACTCACGGTACATATAACCCTTCCCATCAATTAATGACGTCCCGTCATTAGTACTTGCTTGCCTTCGGGCTTTTAAAATATTTGCAATTTATTAACTATTTCTTCTACATAATTATTTTATATTTATATTATGACTTAATCAGGAGTGCTAAAAATTTTCTCTATTACTTTTCTTATTTTATTCTACGTCCCTATCTAAAATTCACCTACCGGACTAAGATTATTCATGGTTCTAGGCTAGCTACTATACTAAAGATTTTTTTCTTCTACATCTAACACTGATTACTTTTACATTTCCAACAAGGTTGGGGCTATTCTACCTTCACATAAGATTTTTTTGGAATTCACTTTTTACAAGGCTTTTTTTTGCTGTCTATATGGCACACTACTTTCTATCTACGCTACATTAAATGAATAGCTCGACAACGCAACACATAACTCTATCTGAACTTCTAACACTACTTACAAGAACGATTTAAAACACACAATATTGGGTTTACCATGTTCACTGGTAACATCAAAACACCTTCACTGGGGATGTTTGCTACGCAACGTTAATGATAGGATAATGGGATTTTTGATTTATCAAAGTTATTAAGAAGTAACATATGTAAATTCACATCCATTTCATCACCATTCGAGTCTTTAGTATACTCAATCCTTCTGTTGTAAATTACTGTCCTTCACTCTTTTCGTCTTGGCAAAATTTCTTAAAGCACTTACGTTATGGTTTCTTCATGGGGCAGTTCAAGCACGATTGTGTTCACACGATGAGCTTTCTCTAATTGTCAACTGGGAAATGATACTTCCAACTACAGGTGTCGGATATGTTATCAGGGTTCATTCTCACCTGCTTTTTGATAGTTCATAGGGTGCCTTATCATTAAGGGGTCGAACACTGGGAATGCGTTTATTTTCTTCTCAGCATATAATTTTTGGGATATTTTGAAGCACATAGAGAATGTATTCTCGCATAAAATTGTTCATTAGTGTCTCTTATAAAACTGTTTGCTCATGGCTTGCGTCTATTAACCTTTGCGGTAGTTCCTAGGTTATTCATGGGGGAATTGAAGTTTGAGATTGGAACAGGTCGACATCAAACTATAGTGACTCCTTCAACATATTGTCTTTAACTTGTGGGAGGGGTATGTTGTCACTGAGGGGTTGGTCACTGGGGTTAATTTTGGTTTCCAGGTCCATCGTTCAGAAATTATCTCGTAACATTTATGGGATAACAGAGATATGAATTTTCCACACAGAGGTGAAAGGATGGATTTCGAGTGATGGTCGAAAAGGATTCGACGCGTAAGTCTGTGACACATAAATAGTTTTTGGGGTCATCAAATATCATGACTATACGGTCATATGGTATATGGGTCCATAATGACTATCAAAGGCGATATTTATGTACTTATATCTTGTACTGGGCGATGGGGGTCTCAGAATTTATTTGATTATATAGTTCGATAAAGCATTGGATACTGAGATTCAAATATTATGTTGACTGATACGTAATATGGTTTGTGGTCGAAGAAACAATGATCAAAGCTAACTGTTGTTTTCGTACACGAAACTGGGATGGAAATTGCCTGGAGTGTATGATGAGTACTCTTCGTTGGATGAAGTATGATGAAAATAGATGCTACTAGGTTGTATCTGCACTGGGCAACTCATTGTAATGATCGATATCAAATATGTCAATCCGCTTCCTGTAATAAAAATAACGAGGCAGAATCACACGTTCTTTAAAGTAAATACTCATAGTACAAACAAGTCACGTATTGATTGGGTACATGTATTTTACGCTACGATACAGAGTTAAATAAATACACTAATATTAGAACACAAAACGAAACTTTTATCGTGTTGGTTATAATAAAACGACATAATTCCCATTGGGAAATTCAATACATAGAAAATTCTTCTAAGTTGTTATAGCCTAACGACGTTATAAAATATTAATTCTTTAACTTTAGGTGTGGTCTCTTATTATACTTTCTAATATACACTACTACATACACTTTATTTTTACTTCTTTCAACACTTAGTTAATTTTACATTAGATTTAAAATAATCATTTAAACAGAGTTTATGCTACATGATTAAATTTGAGGTCTAATTTTACAACATATTTCATGCCTGCATTGTTCACGCACGTCCGTGCTGTTTCAGAAACGCATGTTACAGCGTCATAACCACACGGTTTTACGTAAACGATACTACAATGAGGGAAAAAGACATAGCAAGGACGAGTGGAGACCTCTATACCCACTCGTTTTCTAATGTCTTCCCTATTTCTTGGCTTAGACGTTCTCAGGGGGTTCCGGGTTTAACCTCTGCATTTCAGCTGTTTCCCCGTGTTCTTCTCTTGCTTTTCGCCTTCTTAGTCTCAGAATTTTTCCGTAATCACAAGTCAATAGGGTTCTTATGGTCAGGGAAGTCGCGAATACGAAACATACGGCTAATAGTATGTTCCACCAGAAATTGGTCGATTCTTTGAGTTCATTCGTGTTTCTTTCTAGTCTTGTTACTTGTTGAAAGAAGGCCTTGAAGGGTTTGGGGTCCAATTTCATAAAGATCTTCCATGCGTCATGGCTAGCTAGCAATGAATTTTCATGTTTGAATATTACTCCATGTTTTACAATATCTTGGGCCACTGCGTGAACAACGAGGATTATGATGATATTCTTAAGCCTCATCTTATTGTTGGTTTCTAGAATTAATTTATCATTAATTTTACCCGTTTTTCGCAAAATTCATTTTTTTACTGCTTTTTTATTATTTTTTTTTCAAAGGCACTTTAGTTTTTTTTAACTTAGGTTATTTTTTATTATATAATCATTTTGTGGCATTGGCCAAAGAAAATTGATTTGTAGGCGTAAAACAGAATAAATATTTTAGGATTAGATAGGTTAAGAAAGTAAAGTTAGGACTTCCGAGCTTTATTCTGGTCTTGATATACCTCTATGACTGGTTGAGATGTAACTTTAAAGCGTAGCTAGTAATCATTATACAATTTAATTTTACATTATATTTCTCGAGTAAGAAACACATGAATAAGCAAGCGTGCAGCACGTAATTACACTGGTATCCTATTTTATGTGTAGGCCTAAAATAATTATAATCTGCACTAAGACAATATATTTCATATAATTAGACGCTTCTGTACTGGTAATTTCTTGTTTTGGATAATATCCATCTTGGTTAGGGCTTGGGTCAATTTTTCATAGAAAATCCGAGGGAAAGCAAGCCCACAACAAATTAAAAGCTGCATGGGCTTTGAGTTCCTCCCCAGGCTTCCCACAAAACGTGGTCCAACACCACTTGTCGTTTTCAGTCGACCACGAGCTTCCTACCTTTGGTTATTTTCTGTTCCCACCTTTCTCTCTGATCAACAATGTTTTGACATCACTCGTATTATTATTATTATTATTATTATTTTTTTCATTAATATTGACTTGGTTAGCTTTACTTGCACACTGTTAAATTTATTATGGTGGATCACAAGTTGATTTTTATAAGGGATTTGAAATTTGTCTTTACATTAATTAGGGATATTTCCATCTGTCAGGTTTCTTAACCGTTCTGCCTGATTGTGTCGTTATTTTCTCCTCTGTTTCTTGCGGTTTTTTCTTTTTCGGTTTTTCTAGCGAAATAAGGTCAAACTTTTTGTATTGTTTTTTCAAAAATTCTTGCCCTTTTAATCTCGTTTGTTTAGCGTGTGTGGCGGCTGAAGTCGATTTGATTTTCCTATTCCTTTAACTACTATATAGTCTGATTCGCCGTCAGATTCTTCGGAACTAGTTTCTGACGAATCCGGATTAGAACTTTTAGAGGTGGCACTTTTTGAGGTATCACCTGCCATTCCTTCGTAAAATTCTACTCCCCTGGAAGTAGAAGGTTTATTCCCTAAGTCCTCGTCTTGAGTTTTCAACTCGGAGATTTGAAAGATTCTTGAGAGCTTTGGGAGGAATCAAGAGTTTTCGCGGGGTTTCTCCACTGTTTGAATGCCATGTCTTCAGGGGGATGGGGCATTTTCTGCACTAGGGCTTCCCTCCATGAAGTCCACTGTTTAGGCTTGACCTTGGACACAGTTATATCATGATATTGTCCTTGCTGGTCATTCTTGGTAGTTTTATTCTCGGGCAATGTACTTTGACTCGTTTTTATGGGAAAATTTATTAAATCCATAGCTTCTCGCAGATTTGTTTTAGTTGAATCTTTGGGAGGAGTTTTCTTTACGGTAATACCGGGGGTTTCTACAGCTCTGTTTAATTCCTCTTGTAAAGACAGGGGCCTTTCTATTCGTGTTGCAGGGGAAACCATATCGTCTGGAAATCTTTTGGTGGGACATGGGGTCGAAATTCTTTCGGGGAAAAATTGTGTTTTTGGAGATATTGTATAATCTAATTCTCCTGCGCTCTCTGATGATGAACTTTTTGAGCTTTTTGGCGTTTTTATTCTTACTTGTATTAGGGATTTTTTCTTTGGAATAACTAGATTTTTCATAGCTAAAAATTCTTCAAAATTTTCCTCATCACTGTCATTCTTGAAATAGTCTTGCTTGAAATTAAAGGGTTTTAGCTCTTCCAATCTTGATCTAGGGGGCTCATTTTCTGAATCTGACGAATCATTAGAGGAGGGATGTGATACCCATCTCGCTGGAAATTTGGCTCTTTTTACTCGGCTCACATGCGCCTTGTAAGTTCTTCCACTGTCGGGGTTTTCCATTTTAAAAGTATATTCGTTATCGTACTTTTTGACTATTCTGTACGGTCCAGAGTATTTGTTGGAAAGTTTTTTGCCTTCCGTTTTTGCTTCGTTCTTTAGGTAGACGCAGTCTCCTACTTTGAAATCTATACTCCCCTTGACTTTGGGTTGGTTTCTTAGCTCTTGGTTTATTTTACATTTTTCCAACTCTTGCCTAACTATTTTATATGTTTTCCTCATCCTATTTATCAATTCTTGTTTGTAATTTTCAGAGCTATTATAATACTGCCGAGATTCAATAATCTCATTATACGGGATTCTAAAATCACGACCAAAATGTAAATAAAATGGATTATCTTTAGTTGTTTCTGAATAAGCAGTGTTGATTACGTTAGTTAAATAAGGTATGAATTGATCCCAGTCGCTCCTATTGTCTTTTGTATAAATACTTAATACGTTCGAAAATATGTTATGCCTATTTTCTATTTTACCATTAGCTTGTGGGTGGTACGGAGCTGTCACCATTTTCTCTATATTAAGAAAACTCATTAAGTCTTTTGTTACTTTTGAAACAAAATTGCTTCCATTGTCACTCAAAATCTTATTTGGAACACCAAATTGTAAAAATAATTTCGCTAACTCCTTACTGGTGGCATAGGCACCTTGATCTTTTAATGCTTTTGCAAAAGTAAATCCTGAAAAATGGTCTATAACTGAAAGAATACAAATATGGCCTCTGCTAGAAACAGGCAAGGCTCCGCTCGTCCCGTATAAGTCAAATGAGAAAATATCGAAGGGGTACTTTGCTACCGGGACCCTTCCCATTGGAGGATTAGGATAAGCTGGGGGTATTGTTCTTAAGTTACACGCTTTGCATGTACTTACAAATTCTTTAAGTTTTGTCATTGCCGACGGCACGTAAAAATA
>JAQQPU010015343.1:0-12343 GCA_029168905.1 Artemia sp. Kazakhstan ARC1039
AAACTTTTACCTAAAAATATATTTGGTTAAAGTTTTAGAAGTTACTTTAAAACATCAAGCATTTTTTTTTTAAGTCAATTTTTCGCAAAGCAACACTAAAAAGTGGTATAACTCTTTTTTTTCATCAGTAAACACTCGAATTGCTAATGTATTTACAGTAACAAGCATTATTGCGGACACAGTAATAAAATCGCTTCATTATCAATCATAGATTAGTCTTTTACTTTCATATTTATGAAATCATAGTGCCAACCGAATTGTCTGCGGTTGTAGATAACATTTTTTTTTTTAATAATTAGTTTCTTTGCGATATATTATGGTTTTTGCAGACAGGAGTTCTTACATCCTTCCCTCCGGGGGTTTGATGTTTCCTATAATACCAATATTTAAAAATGTATATAATTAATCCCATAATCACGATAGCAGTTATGAAATATCCTCAAGTTGAGGCTAATAAGCCTTTATAATAAGTGGTTCTTTCTATTTCCATCTAGGTAAGTCTTTTTTTCCGGGGAGCGATTTATTGTTCATTTCTTAGTAACACGAGTTTGCAAATATAATTACAGTTCTATGCGCTATGATGCGGAAAAAAACTCACACTACGTCTATGCGCTACGCGCTACGTGTGCTCAAGGGTTGTCAAAAACCTGAGACAAGTTTTTTTTGCATAATACTAGGTTTACCAGTAGTCATTCACATATGCAAGGTTTATCCTTTTCTAAAAGAATATATATCTTTTTTTTCAAAATTATATTCAACAATAGCTAAATTTGTAGCTTGCGAATCAGTTTGAAAAAGCTTGAGAAGGAATTTTCTGACTTTTTACCTTCTTGTTGTGCCCTCATCTCAGTAATATCTATTTGGTGCTTGATCACCATAAAAAGCGTCTGGTAGGTTCAACAGCAGTTTTCCTTGTGATTCTGTTCAATCTAATAGGTTTATTAAGAACACGAAACACAACAATATATTATATATATCTGCACTCTTTATTTGTAGCTACAATCTTCCCATAGGCTCTTCCCTTTAGTTAAAAGGTGGTTCTTTTCCAAGGAATATATCCTTATCTCCATATTTATTTTTTTTTACGTACGGTAGTTTTTTTAAGACATATAAGCGAACATAACTGTTTTCGCTTTAACTTCCCAACTTTAAGTCTTGCCTTAAATTTCGACCAACTTGTGTCCTTTTGACACCCAATTTCTTTTACTTCACTTCCGTCTGGCTATATTTTCAACTTGAACTTTTTTTTTCTTTTTTTTTATTATTTACTTCAATGAAGCCTAAGGGTTTTTCAAGTCTTTTTCAGCTTTTTCAGTACTATAGTCCTTTTCTAAACCTATATTTGTATGTTTCCTGTTTTATTCATTAGATCTTTCAAGCAAAAATGTTCCTTATGTTTCCTTTATGTTCCCAACGTTCCTCCATGTTTTAAGGGGTGGAGAGTTGTCTATTATCACAACCTGTGTTGTTTTTTTTGGCTCTCCACCAAAAAGTATTTATTTAGTGTTCTAAACGCACTGTATTTTCCAGTTGATTTTTAGACCATTTTTAGTTAGGTTTTTGCACGACATAATTGCCTTAATCGTGACAGGATTTACTTCAATTCCTCAGCATTAGGAATAGTCAAATGGAAGCTACATTTTTTTTGATAAGCACATATAAAAACAATACATGTCACGAACAGTTTGCACATATACGGCCATTAATGTGCACCCTTATCGTAAAATACTGTATTAAATTAGCAGCTTGTTTTCTAATTTAAGGTCTTTCCGGTCTAAGAATTTTTATTTTAAACAATAATATGTCCTATTGAAATGCAATTCTGGCGATGATCTGGTTGTAAATTTTTTTTCAAGCTATAATATTTATAACTGTATTTCAATCTTAATTATTACGTCTATAAAATTCTAAAATATTTGGCAGATTTCATGAAGGAACTAATCTCTTTAAAGCGAAAGTACTCTTATGATAACGACTAATTGGACAAAATGAGAAGCCTTCTGTTCATTTTGAATTGTTCGTTTCCGTGTCAATGTGATAGTTTATAATTTTGTGCTTAAATAAGTGAATTTTTTTCACACTAAGTTCCCGACTTGTGAGGATGGCTGCGGGAATTTGGGGTAGAGTATCCTTTAATCTCTGCCCTGTTCGCAGCTGTCTTGATCTGTTGGTGAAATTCTCCATTTTGTGTCAACTTCTGTCTAAGGATTAGTGAAATTTTTTTTTGGATATTTTTATATCTTTAAGGATATAATGACTTTTCATCCTTTTTTGTAAGTTTTTTCATAGCTTTTTTTTCACTTTTTTTCTATTTTGTCTGTTCGACTAAACTGTACTGATTTATAATTAGACTAGACTTGAGGATCGTTCGTCATTGAGTAACCGTAAGAGCGGACCAGAATTATCAATATTAGCTATCCCAAAAGGATGCATTGCCTTCTCTGTTTGTCCTGATGTGGCTTATATTTTATGTAAACAAGCATAACACTGGCTTGTTTTACATCTACATGGCTCAAAAGCAGCCCTGGTTTAAAATTCAAATTTGAACTTTCTTGTGACTCATTTCGCGGAGCTAATTTAGAATTTGGATTTTTTTTCTAACGCCATTATTCAGATGAAGATCCTCTGTGTAGGTAAAGGAGACCCTTTTAAGACCTATCCCCATGCCTCCATTTTCTGCGATTAACGGTTTCTTTCATCAAATTTCTCGCCTTATGCAGAGTTCCCATCAGAGCTGGGTAACAACTCTTTTTTTGCTTCCTTCGGCGACTTTTGCTAAGCTTCCACATTTGCTTTCTTACTTATAACGTTACTTTTCTCGTTTTTTTCCATCCCTTTCCTCAAGTACTTTAATTATATATATTTATCTATCTTTTCCTTCCCTTTGCTTGTGACACTACATAACTAACGTAGTATTTGTTAGCTTTAACGAAGGTAATTCTATTGCTTATTACGTCGTAAGATGCCATATTTTCGAAGCATCTCTACTCCTAAAACACTCGCAAATGGCAGCTTCTAACCTATGATTGTTCGGACCACAATTTATGTGCTTCCTTTACTAAATTGTAGGAGTGTTATCCTTGAACAATAAGTCTCAACTTCTACCTGTAGTAAGGCTGACTTAGGACCCTATTTGCTACTATTATGTCTAAAATTCTTCTATTTCTACCAACGTTTCATCGGTCCAGCTAGATTTTGTTTTCTTTACGTTATTATCTTTTATTTTATTCTTTCAATTCAAGGTACAAATACTTTATTATTTAGTAATATACGGCACTACTACATTGCATTTATTACTAACACTAAAACTGATAATTCTTCTACTTGCTAAATAATGCTTCTACTTGCTAAAAACTAGATACTGTATTTTTTTTCTATTTTACAATTCTTGATCGAGCCTTTTTTCCATTTTATCTATTGCACCCAAATCTTTGAGGGGATACAAATCTATTTCTAATAGCCAAAGTTCGAGCAAAGCTGCTCGAAGTTTTGCTAATTTTAGCGCCGCTAAAACAGAAGTACATTTACTTTCCCCTTCTAATACGGTCATTTCGATTTTTTTTTTGCAACCTTATTTAGTCTCCTCGACCCAGTTTTTCCAACTGCTACCAGTTGTTGTGATGTGTTCGAGGAGTTAAAGGTAGATCGTAGAGGTGTTGTCTAAAACACAATACTTTTATTCAATTTACACATAGTAATTACAGATATAGATATGCTGCTGGGACTGGCTGCCCCAAGTAGACCACAAGTCTCAAAAACTACAATAATATATAATAAGATACAAACACTTACAATGATCCGACAAAGTCCCAAGGTATTTCTAATGAGAAAATAAACGGGCAGAGGTTCACCTGGCAAGTCAAAAGGTCTGCCTTCAGTCTCAAAAATCGGGGTATATATATGGAAAACTAACCACGTCCTTCCGGTACATTGACGCATTTAGCCAGGAAATTGGTTATTGAGCAAGTTCCCTCAAGCCCACACATTCCACGATTTGTATCTTTATCTTAAAAAGTGGTATTTTGAAACTTTGTTTTTGTGTCTTAATATATTTTTATTCAATTAATAATTAACTAAATTAGAAAGCTTTACCACAATGTCTTGTAGCCGCATATTTTCTTTTGATTCACTTTCGTTTTGATGTGTTGAAATTTTCACTCCCCTTATCTTTTAATCACATATTTCTTTCTTCTTCATTATCGTTTCTTATTATTTCAGACATTTATTTTTCAATGCCCTTCACCTTAGCTGCGCAATTTTGAGCAATTGTTCATTTTGCAGCAATTGAGCAATTGACCTCCCCCATGCCTTCTTAAGACCAGAACATAATTTACAATTTAATGAAAACAAAATAGATTTTAAATGTTTTCACTTTTTGACCTTATTCAATGAAAATTATTAAAACTTTAAGGAATAAATATTAGTATAAGTATATTAAACTGACAAACCATGGTCATTTGCTTTTTTTCAGTAGAGTGCAAACAAAGTTCTGGCATGGGGGTTGCCAGTCCTACTCATGTTAATTTTTGCATATTTTGAGTTTAACTCGGTTAATTATTGTAATTTCTGTTTGTTTTTGGGTTTCATTTATTAATTGATTTTGATTTGTGGTAGTTTTACGATTGGAAGATTTGTTATTTTATTTATGCTCATTTTTGGTTTAATGTTGCTCTTTACTTTTATTTGAAGAACTGTTTTTTGGGAAAAAGTGTTTTAAATTAATTTCTGTTCTTTTTTTATTGACATAGTCATTAAAAAAAAAAAAAAAAATATGTCTACATATACATTTTCGTTTTTTTTTCTATAAGAATCCATAGTATGGCTTGCTATTTGTATGTTCGAGAAACCTCTTCAATAATTTTTAGTCCTGACACAAATAGTATTGTTTAAATTGATATCAATAGAAAAACGGCTGAGAAGATAAAAAAATGACATAAATAAATTTCGTAATGATGAAAATAAAAACAAATAATACATTTTCAGGCAAACATCTATCATATATTTCATTTCATTAATGCGCATATTCATCAATTTTACATTAGGCTTGTCTAAAGTTTCCATTTGAGCTCTCCAGAATTTCGTGCATGACTTTTCTCATAAAATATCAGTTCAATCGACCTCCTTCCGCAAAAATTTAAAAAAGAAAATAATTGAAAAACAAAAAAGCTTTAGACTCTTAACTCAACAAAATTAATTCTGTATTTTTGTTTGAGTCTAGGACTTTTAGTAAAATTAATACTCTTTACAATAAAATGTAGTATATAAGAAAATATATATTAAAAGTATGTTATAAAATATAGTTAAAAACTTCTGGTAGGCAGCAGAGACCCGTTTCTGCTTTTTTCCAGATCATAATCTATCATCATGAAATCAGATGATAATAAACGAATTCAAGTCTTGATTTATAAAAAAGTGGAACTCTTTCAAGTTACGATTTGAAACGTTCCTACTAGACCAAAAAAACGGTTTAGCATTTAGAACAAGGAGATGAAACAAGAAAAATTCCGTTTTCAGATTAGTCTAAATTCATAACATCGTTCACTTATCCATCCCAGTTTTTTTTTCTTCAAATAATTCATAATCAAAAATATTTGATTCTGCTAAAAAAAACGAAAAAACTGAAATATACCTTGACAGTCAAAAGCTTTGGCGCCTGATTCCTGGGTGTTAAGTTGAAGTTTTAAAGATCCTGAAAAGCCAGGAAAATCACCCAAAGGTACATCTTCACGTTTAGGAAATAAAAGAAGGTTTTGAGCTCCAAAAACCATCTCATTATGACTTGGTAAAGCATCTTCAACTTCTAAAACAAAATATAAATAAAAATTATATAAAAAAGAAAATCAACAGTACATTTTACTAAACAAATTCAACATTTCGTATGGCAGAAATTGTGGTTAATACTTCGGAGGTGGCTCATTCAAACAGAGAATAGAATTTTGAGTGTCCATTTAAGGAGTCAAAAACGATAGGTTAACCAGTCACCCGTTCCATGCCCCCTTCAATTGCTTTCCTTAAAACGACATCAAAGCGAAATTTTCAAAGTAACCATTTTATCTCAAAATGATAGAACGTTTCTATCACTATGCCTCTACGTGTGAGATACCCCACCAGAATCGTCGGCCCAAGGGCTATAAGTTATACAAGTTGTTAATGTTTATATATTGATTTTGTCATGTTGTTGCATTGTTTATGTCCATTGGGCATTAACAACAGACAGCTGGTGCAAAGAATCAGCAACCAACAGCTGATGAAAGGATGCGGACAAAAGCGTGACGTTGCAACCATGATGAAGAAAAGACGTTTCAAGTGGCTAGGTCACGTAAAGAGGCAACCAGAAGAGACCCTGACACGTGAGATACTACAAGCAGCCCCCACTTTCTCATGGAATAATAAAACAAGGTGGTCAGATGAAATCTTGGCACAACGTTGTCAGAAAGGATTTAGAACCGCTTTTGGGGGATTCCAAATGCATGGTCACATGTGGCACAAGGCGTGACTGGAGTTTATTCGACCACTCACGGATGACAGAACCCAATGAAAGAATTTGGTCCAGCAGCTTCTTGATGCCCAGTTGGGCTGAATAGCCTTTGTCTCGTCTTAAGTAAGTATGTAAGCATTGAAATTGTTATTTTGAAAGGGAGGCATGTTTTAGCCTCGGTCTTGAAAAAGGTTATGAGTATGTAAGTCAAAGTTTTGAGAAATATAGAAAAAAATAAGGAAACAGCAATATTTTAGCAACAGCATATGGTATTAAATTGAAACTTTCTGGGATACAACTACTAATATTGAACTAAATCAAAAGAGTTTAAGTTTATCCTATCATCAAGTCCTCTCATCAATGGTATTAAGGTGAAACTTTCAGGGCTTTAACAACTGCTAATGCTTCTACAACTGAGCTAAATAAGATAATATACGAAATGAGATTTCCAAAAAGGCGTATATGCAATATTCCATGAAAAGCTGGAGGTATTACGTTGGAGCTTTCATAGCATATTTTTAATAATGTTGAAGTAAATTAAAAGATACTATGTACATCAAAGTTCGTCAATTGTTTGCATATCGCTCCACTGTAAATGATATACCATTTATTGGCAAACAATTTTGAACTTTTTTCCATGTAATTTCTAAAAATTTTTAAGGATTTCGGGATTGCTATCTTGGAAACTAGAAGAATTATGAGAAAAAAATGTCAGCAATAGACGTAAAATATAAAGACATTCAGTAATGGCAATACCAATTTTGTGTCTCAAATAGTAGCCTAAAGTATCTCAAAGGGAGGTATTTTGGCTTTTTTTTACCTCATCCCTATTTTAATCCCAGTTAAGGAAAATTTTCCAATCTTAGAAATTAATCGGGCAAGAAAAATGAACCCCCAAAAAAGGATGCCGAGCTTCGATGATCACCTTGCAAATTGATGAAGATTTAACGTGATGAAGATGTGATGAAAACAGCTGGTATTTACTAATGGTTAGGACATGGCTTGTTTTGTTTACTAGTACATACAGCGTGTTAGGATCTGTTGTATTTGTATATTTTTGTTGGATTTACATATGAATACAACTCTTTTGAACAATGTAGATACCACTGAACAGTTAAAAATTTAAGCTATGCATCAATGTGTTGTTTATTAAAATTCTGAGAGATTCAGCACTTCAAATTATTTATCAATTGACTTACCTACAGGTGAATATTTTTAGAAAGACCAATTATGCTATCCTATTTAGTTGTATTTACCTATTTACATGACTATTAAAAAATTATATTAATTCTTTTTTTATTTTATAAACATTATTATTCTTAATTAATATTGACATGTTCTCACTGTTCTTTATCTCTGCAATGGAAAAGAGTTGTACAACTTCAATGGTTATTGAAAAACCTGAATCAATCAATGCGCGTAAAATGGGCGGTACAAGTGTTTTGTTCTGCTTTCAGTGTAAAAAGGACAATTTTTTGCCTTTTTCAGTACACAATTCAGTGTGGCAACTAAGGAGAGATTTTACACGATCATGATGATCTTAATGCTTTAATAACAACTAAAATAATAATCGTAAATAATCACCGTTGTCGGGAATAAATAAATCCAAGATGGGGAAAATACATTTTCATTATGATGCCCATGGTACCCTAATCATGCACTTCTCTGCAACAAAAATACCCAACATTGTACTTTCGCTATATAAATTTAGAGTGGAAATAAGAAATTTAGAACATTTTCTAGAAGGTTTTTGGAGCACATCAGATGGGTTCCGGATTGAATGATAAGAAACAAAAAATATTGTTCGAAAACTCACCTTCATTCTCACGAATATTTGATTCAAGCTCAGAAGACTTGAGATTACGATTAAGCTGTTCAGATACAGCAGGCGAAACCACCAAAGGAAGATCTTCATGTTTGGGTGATAAAATAGGATATTTTCTTCCAAAAATATCCTCACTGAAATCTGGGAATGGTTCTTCAGCTTCTAAAAAAAATTGAAAATAAATCAACATTAAAGCCCTCCCAAAAGTAACCCTTCTGTCATTAAAAATTTTGAAGAACAAAAAGTAATCATTGGAGCTTCAAAAATGAGAAAAGAAAACTGAATTCTAAAAAAAAATGAAAAAAACCATTTAGACATTAGATTAGATCTAATGTAATTGTAAATTGGACATGTAATTTTCTACACAATAAAACTGTTTAATATCATGATCTCAGAGCAAAATATAAATATATATATACATTTACTATAATTTCTAATTCCATAAATATCAATATGTTTCCAAGGTATACTTACCAAGCAGCCCCACACGTAACTCCGATTTAAACTGATTAATGGGTAATTCCTAGGTACTCGGGATAAGCTTATTCCATAGCTGACCCCCTCTATAAATAACTGAAAAAGCAGTCCTATTTGAAAATAGGCGAGCAGCCTCAATATCTTATCTGGTCCGAGTTTCGTGAAAATGAACATTCGACCTTTCATGAAAAAATTTCTGTAAAATAGTCAGGAAGGCACCACTTACAATATGTGTAAATAAAAACCAGTGTATAAAAATTCCGCAATCCAGCTGCAGGCATTATATTAAATATTCTGTACACTGACCTGACCGAATCCCGGTTCCCTATTCCAAAAAATGATCAAATGGCATTATTCTGTCAATCTAACATAGAATTGACATGATCAATAACCTTAGGGGGTACATAGGATACTTTGGTACATAGGAGTGTTGTTAATGATGTTAAAAGTAAAGATAACCAGCTAGTAGTGTCTAGGGTTAACCTAAAGATACAACTTGGGAAGGGTATCTACTTTCCAGGATACTTTGACGTTGATAGACTCCAATATGAGAATTTGAGAGAAACTTTCCAGGAAAAGTTGAATATCAAATTAGAGAGTGTCAAATTTGACAATGTAGGAGATGGATCAAGCAATCTTAGGAAAATAGATGGTGAACTCGCTGGATGGTGTTTTGGAGGAAAGTTAGAAACACAGCTAGTAATATTCGTGAAAATACTTTATGTTTAATAGAAAGGAGGGACTTGCACAAGCAATTATTTGAATGACATATTATATGAAAATAAGAAAAAAATTAAGGAAAGTTAAAAAGCATTAAAATACATGTTAAGGAGGTCTGAAGTGGATGTCATATGATTTTTTTTCAATAATAAAAAAATATATCCCTCTTAGGCCGAAAATTGCATAGTATTATTATAATGATAAACAAATATGATATTGAAACATAACACTCAACGTGTCCCCTTCGGTAGCATAGTGCAGCTAAAGGGGGTATTATTACTCAAAATGTATCTTTATTTGTTTTATTGATTCCTTCAGGACCCTTCGGTGTTCCATACGGCACCATGTGAGAGAAAGTTTAAGCAAAAGATTAGGTTTGATAAAGAGTTTCTTGTGTTTAGGCTAGTGTTGTAAATGGTAAAATCGGTCAGAGTAAAATTAGTTTTTTTACGTGTTTTACCGTAATTTTACGGACCCTCGTAAAGTTTGTATTTTATCTGTTTTACGCGTTTTACCCGTATTTACCGATATTTTACTGACATATTTTATAAAGCCTTGCAGGGGCATAATTTACTACGGGGTAGGGGGGCAATTGCCCCCTCTAGACCCTGGTTTGTCCCCCCACCACAAATAAAATTAATTTTTTGCCAGAAAAAATTTTGTCAAATCAAAGGTAAGCCTGCATAATCCAAGCATCAAGAGAATCAGGTCAGCTTTCTATAATATATATTTGCCTTTATGGCTCATTTTTTATTCTTCGCATTCATTTTCACTTGATTTGGGAAAATTGGCTTCAACTCCCCCCCTCCCAGGATTTTGATAAAGTTACGACACTGACACCCTGTAGTTAACACGCAAAACTACCCAAAGGCAGGGAGAGACAGGCTTGGATATGATATTGTTATTGCGATTTGTACTGGATACACAACAGGACAAAAGAAAATAATATAATTGTAAATTGCACTCATTAATTTCGTTGTTAAGTGTTTATAGTTGAGTGATAAATTATTTGATTAGCCCATATCACCTTATTTACATAAGCTTATTCTCTTTTAATGAACAGTTTATGTAAGCTCTGAGGTTAGAAATAAGTTACTGAAGATTATGAATATGATTTTTGAATAAGGGGAAGTACGGTACCTAAAGATTTTAGGAAAACCTTAACTAAGCCACTTTATAAGAAAGGTGATAAAAGTGAGTTTGGTCATGGGCGTAGGGAGGGGGAGCAGCTGCCCCCCTAGACCTTCAAATTTACATTAGATATGGATGAAAAAGCAGATAGTTTGGAAAAAGCAGTTGATAAAACTCCATCATACTATCAACTGCCCCCCCCCCAAGACAATATGCTGCCTAATGCTGCCTACGCCCATGAGTGTGGTAATTATCGAGGCATTAGTCTGGTCTTTGTAGGAAGCAAATTACTTAGTAATATGATGCTTCTTAGACTGAGAGATGCCGTAGACAAAGTTTTAAGAGATGAACAGCGCGGTTTTAGAAAAGGTAAAGGATGTGCCGACCAAAATTTTCACTCTTATGTTAATAATTGAGAAGTGCCTGAATTGTCAAACACCTTTGGTCCTCAGTTTTATAGATTATAAGCAAGCGTTCGATTCTGTTGATAGAGGAGTTTTAGTAAAGGTTTTAACCTTGTATGGTATACCAGACAAATACATTAAAGTGATTAGTGCTATGTACGAGAATAACACTGCTGCGGTTAAGGTAGGAAATGAGGTTAGCAGCTGGTTTTGTATTAAATCCGGAGTTAAGCAGGGTTGTGCTCTATCCCCCTTTATATGGATTATTTTGATGGACTTTGTCTTAAGGATTACAGGAAAGGCAATGGGAGACCACGGAATTAAATGGGGAGGAAAAACTCTCCTGGACTTAGATTATGCTGATGATTTAAGCATCCTAGATGAAAGTGTCATCAAAATGAATGAAATTTTAGAGGTTTTGTGAGTTCAGGGTGCTAGAAAAGGTTTGAAAATTAATTTTAAGAAGACTAAGCCACTAAGGCTTGGAATAAGTGAAGATGAAAAGGTGACGTTGTGTTGTGAAAAGATTGATCAGGTGGGCAGCTTCACTTACCTTGCTAGTAGCATCAGTAACGATGGTGGGAGCAATGAAGATGTTAAAAGCAGAATAGCGAACGCTCAGGGTGTATTTTTCCACGGCTAAAAAAAGGTTGGAAGAATAGGAAGATAGGTCTGCAAACCAAGATTAGAATATTAGAAGATACAGTGATGACAGTGGTCAAATATGGATCTGAAGCATGGGCGCTCCGAAACGCGGATGAAGATTTGCTAGATGTTTTCTAAAGAAATTGCTTAAGGATTGTTCTGGTACCTGGCTGACTGTTCGGATTTCAAATAATAGGCTGTAAGAAAAATGTGGTTCAATATCTGATTCTTATCTGATTATCGCAATTCTTATCTCAATAGAAAATTCAGGATTGCTGACCCCATTGTAGCTGTGGAAAAGCAAATTCGTGCTTACAATTCCCGTTTAATGAAGTTGAATCATCCCTGGTCGTCAGTATTGGCCCATTAGTTATGATGTATTTGTTGTGTGTGAGTTTTTTTTTTAAGTGTTTGTTTTCGCGCTTAGTGTAATTGTTGCAGTTTTCAAACTGACTGATGATTTAGTCTCTTTTCGTATGAGTCCAATTTAAGTGACGCTGGTTATTCTCAAATTTGGTGTCAATTTTTTTTTTTATAATATATTGCGTATATTACTAATAATTTAATTGTTTATTAATTATCGGTTCTTTTAAGCATATTGCTTTAAGTAAAGTTGTACATCTACAACATTTTGACAGCCAAGATTTACTTAATCTTTTTATG
>JAQQPU010015344.1:10780-21376 GCA_029168905.1 Artemia sp. Kazakhstan ARC1039
TGAAGGGTGTGTATTTATTAATGTTCATTTACCTACTGATTGTTGTGATGAATCCAAGCGTCGTTTTACTATATCTGTGAGAAATTAGGTTCGTGTCTTGATAAAGTTAAGCGTTTAAGGTTGTCGTGTGTAGCAGCTGAAGATTTTAATTGTAATTTAATGGAAAGGGATACCCAAGAATCGCCGCCAACAATCCCCATTAGGGGTATATTTGGTGATCAGGTAAGAGTGGTTCATAAGGATTTTGATTTTACTTACATTCATACTTCATCTCATACATCTAACCTGGATCACATCGCAATATCTTGCAACCTCGAGACGGAACATGTTTCAGTTTTGAGTGAATACTAGCTATCGGACCATTTTCCCATTTCATCTTCCATTATAATTCACACACACCGCCCCAGCATACACACCAAACTAATTCTGGAACACCTCCACTTTCGAGTGATTGGTCGAAAATTAAAAGTGAACTTTTCAAGTCTTCTTTGGATTTTATCCTAAATAAAATTCGAGTACCGTTTCATCTTCTACATATTTCAGATAATTTATCGAAAAAAGAAACACGCCTTAGCCTGGACATGTATTCTGCCGAGAGTTGCCATACCCTTCGTTTTGCTGAGAGCCAAGCAGCTCCTTTCTGAAGAAATCGCAAAGGTATTATCACGGGCTGGTCCCCATCTTCAGGATCAGCATGATAAAGATTTAGATGCCTTCGTAGCTTCTTCGCCGAAAACACATTACACCGTGACAACTCAAAGAATAGAAAAAGCAACCCAAAAATTGAAGTGGAAATCTTCCAGCGGTTTTGATTGTGTGGGAGCTATGCATCTAAAGAACGGAAGCCCTTTTTTAACTCAACACCTCACACTGCTAATGCAGATGATATTCACTCAATGCGCTGTGCCCTCAACATTCTGTATCGGTGACCTTACTCCTATCCCTAAGAAGGGAAAAGCAGTACCTCATTGTACCTCGTTTCGACCCATCACCGTTGCAACCTCTATTTGTAAGCTCTTTGAGCTACTCTTTAGGGACGAACTCGAAGTAAATTGCTATACACCCCCACAACAATTTGGCTTCAAACGAGGAACTGGCTGTGCTGACGCTCTCACTGTAGTGGCAAACGCTCTTATTGATGTCGATTCTCCGGGAGAAAGTTTAGTTCTTGCTGGCCACGACGTAAGACGCGCATTTGACTCACTCATTCACTCTGCAATGTTTCTTAAAGCTGGTAGGCGTGGACTGAACCCGGATATAATTTGTGCACTTAGGGATATGTATAAACGGTTATCCATTCGACTTTAACTTCCGCCAGATAAAAGTTTGCCTCCGATTCCTAAGAAAAGGCTCATACCAGTCTTAAAGGGTGCTCGACAAAGTACAGTTTCTTCTCCCAGTTTCTTCAATGATTACGTCCTTGAGGCTCAAGACCAATGCCCCTGCTTTTTAATTTTGGCATCTACTATTCCGTCGTTTGTGTGCTACGCGGATGATATTTTGAATCTCAGTCGTAAGCTACCGCGAATCAGTGAAATTTTTGCTATCCTTCAAGATGAATAACTCAAGGTTGGGCTTTAGTTCAATTTGACGAAGTCCAAAATATTTCTTTTCAACTGGAAGTGTCCTACTCCCCTTCAATAGCACTTGGGAGGTTAACAGTTCAGCCTGCTGATCATATAGTATACTTAGGCCTCCCCATCAGGTCCTCTTTACTTCACACTAGATCTCTTATCATCGAGCATCTTAACCGTCAAATTTCAGCATCTTACGCCTCTATTGTCACTTGCAAGTTCCGCTTCAATCGTCATCTCTTAGCTAGCCTGTTGAATGCAGTAGCCCTACCCAATATATTGTACATCGCCCCATTTTGGAAATTATTTACAAGATTTGAAAAGTCAAAAATCTGTTTGCTGTTTTTCGTTTTGTAAAATATTTATTACGTCCACCACCTTGCCACAGAAATTCACCTATAGTTAAAACATACAAAATTGCAGACCCAGAAAAAGCTATCTCTCGAGTTATTGAAAAACATAATAAAAAAGTAGCTGGTTGTGAGCTAGGCCCACTTCTAGTGCAATAACTTCGTCTGTTGTTGATTTTTTTTCATTCTTTTTTGTTTTTTTTTCTTTTTTTTCTTTTTTTTATATATATAATTGTGTATGAATCTGTTGATGTATGTTTGAATTTGCTTTTGCTTTGTTTGATTTTGTTCATATTTTATCTTTGATTTATTTATAATTGACGTTCTTATTTGATCTCATTCGTTTTGGTGATATTTGTCTCGTACTATTGTTTTCTTTTCTTTCTTTTTTCTTTTTTTAGTATTCACTCTGATTTGCAGTTTCTGTGCACCTTTACCATATTAATGGTTGAAAATTACTTTCATTCAGGCACCTGACTGATATATAAAATATTTGCTCTTGGGAGCACATTAATTGCTAGTTTGAATTCTTTCGACTTCTGGAGTAACCTATCCAGTAACCTTTAACCCATGCAGTAGCCTATGCAGTAACCTACATATTTCATTAGCAGCACAGAGGAAACTGTTCCCTTTTTCCGTACGGTGACATAACTTAGTATAAATTCAATGATAAAAGTCATTTCGTGGTATAAATACACGGATAAAAGTCATTTCGTCGTATAATTGCGGTATGCGGTATAATCAGAAAAAAGTGCGGCATTTCTCTCCAAATTCCGGTATTATACCGGAAAATGCTGTATAAGTGGCAACACAGCTGCTCATATCCAGAAGACGCTAGGTCATCTTGATGCTATAAAAAATTTTGCATTACATTCAAATCTCACAGTTGTTACTTGGGTATCCGTGTGGAAGTGAGTATGTGTTGGTCATGTTAATTCCTTTTGGATTCTATAAATATTCCCTATATTTCCAATTTTAAAAGGTAGACAAATTCTATTTACAATTTAACTAGGTCAATAGAGCCTTGAATTCATCATCTGCAGCTTGAGGTATTTATTTTTATTGTAGTATAAGTAATCATCTCGACAGTGCCAGCGTTTTCCACACTGCTAGACTTTTTTTCTAAAAGGATGCGAATCGTGAAACTGGACAGCACGAAAATTCTTTAGGCACTGATTTGCCAAATCGGAAACAGATTGTTAGGAAATTGGCAGTGGTTCGAGCTCTAAAAATTTGTTAGGTTTCGGTGCCTGATCATGATTTCATCCTGATCATCAAAAACAAGTAAAAGAAAGAAGAAATCAAAGCAAAAGGTATCTAACTAAAACAGATGTAAGTATGCTGACAGAAAACATGTTTATAATTTTGAGAACTCATGAATCAATCAAACAGCTATTGATAAACCGCAATTGACTATTGGTTTCCATGATGTTTAGTTTTGAAAACCTCCCACAAAGGACATTGCTTTTGTGCTGCTACCGTTTGCCCACTAAGCTGCTGAAATCAGTGCCGAAAAACAATTATGCGTGTTCAGTCCTTGAGAGTGAAAGAATTCCTGAAAGATTTTCTTTAAAGGATGAGGATGTTTTCGAATTGGTATTTTTGTTAGAGGTATAAGAGGCTTTAAAAGTCATATTAAAAAAGGTACAGAAATAAGATTACAAAAATTGTCTGAACTTCAAGGACTCAAAATTCCTCCAGTTGAAGTTTCATTGTATTACACGAAGTGTAAAACGAACAGAAATTCAATAATCATAGCAGCCAAACATACAATAGGCACTAATATAAATGAATGAATAAATCTTGAAACGAGTGAAACATAAGCTGAATATGCAAATCAAGCTTGAAACAAACACAAATCACTACAAACAAGACTTTGGATTTTGCCTCCTTCTCTCACTGTAAAAGTCTAGAACTTACTGCGTCATTGGGGCTTCACTGAAAACTATATGTGTCTTGAACAGTCTTGGAAAGCACAAATAAAATAAAACTGAATATTTGATATATAATGATATTAGTTGTTGAAAGATCATCAGTTCAAGATTTTACTTCACTGTATTTTTTTTTTCATTTTCAATGCTGTAATAACTGCAAAAGAAAACATTTGTAATATAATTCATTTTCAGTGAAGTGCCAATGAGGCAGTAGGTTTTGAATATTTGTAGTTGTGGAAGGGTGGAATATCCAAACTTTTGTTGGTAGTGAAAATATATTTGTTTTGAACAGTCTTTGAAAGAGCTAATAAAATTAAAGTGAATATTTTGTATATAATCATATTAATGGTTGAAAACTCTTCAGTTAAAATTCAATTTTACTGAATATTAATTCTACTAATTTTACTAAATGAATAAATAGATCTTAAAGCGAGTAATGCTTAGATTGAATATGAAAATCAAGCTTAAAATGAAAAAAAAATGTTTTACTCTTGAAGTATAAATGAAACTTAAAACGAACAGAAATTAAATAAACAATCAATATAAAGAAACATACAATAGATATTAACGTAAATGAATAAATAAATCTTAAAATGAGTGAAACTTAAATTGAATATGCAAATCAAGCTTGAAACGAACAAGAATCACTACAAAAAACAGTTTAGGTATCGAGTTTGGGTTAGAGAAAGAGTTCTCTAACTATAAAAGTCTAAAACCTACTGCGTCATTGGCTCTTTTCTAAAAACTAAATGCGTCTTCAACAGTTTTGGAAAATATAGACAACATCAAACTGAATATTTGATACATAATGATATTAATTGTTGAAAGATCCATCATTTCAAGAATTTATTTTACTGTAATTTTATTTTTATTTTCAATGCTGTAAGAACTGGAAAAGAAAATATTTGTAATATAATTCGTTTTCAGTGAAGCGTCAATGAGGCAGTAGGCTTTGAACTTTTGCAGTTGTGGAAGAGTTCAGTATCCAAACTTTTGTTTGTAGTGAAAATATATTTGTTTTGAACAGTCTTTAAAAGAGCTAATAAAATTAAAGTGAATATTTGATATATAATGATATTAATGGTTGAAAGCTCATCTGTTAAGATTCAATTTTACTGTAGTTTTATGTTCATTTTCAATGTTGTAATAAGTACAAAAGAAAATATTTGTAATATAATTCGTTTTCAGTAAAGCGCCAATGACGCAGTAGTTTTTTTTCATTTATACTTCAATGGCAAAATATTTTTAAGCTTGATTTCCATATTCAATTTAAGCTTTACTCATTTTAAGATTTATTTATTCATTTATATTAGTACCTGTTGCATATTTTTATGCTATGATTATTTATTTAATTTTTGTTCGTTTTGGGTTTCATTCATTCTTTAATAGTAATTTCTGTTCGTTTTGAGTTTAAAATATTGTTGGTTTCTATTTCTTCTGATTTTAAGTCTAATATTGTCTTTACTTTCTTAAAGAGATTTCTATTTTGGATCGATTTTTAAATTAATTTCTGTTTGTTTCTGATTGCCAAAATTTCAACCTTTTCGAAACAACATTTTGTTTAAAAATAAACTCACAGTCTTGGTAAGAACTAATAAAATTAAACTGAATATTTGATATATAATGATATTAATTGCGGAAAGTTCAACAGCTCAAGATTTTGTTTCACTCAGGGTCATATTTAAAGCTTTGACGCTTCTAGTCCCAAGCATTTTTATCGCTCCGTTTTTGTTAGATTTTTGGGGAAATTTGCAAAACTTCGGGAAGAGGGAAATATCCTAGCATTACTCCAAAACTAAAATCAAGTATTATAAAATCAAGTTACCATCAAGCCATTGGCTAATTGGAGACAAAGCCAAGACAGGTAGTCTGAGTGAGAGGCAAAGCTGGCACAAGCTTTTTTCAGGAAAGTATGTAAAATGTGGTCAATTTCACTTAATGTTAGATATTGTCTATGACCCATCCATCCATCCCAAGGTAGAAATAAGGTAGATAGCCATAGAACGAAGGGAGGATTTTTGGTTTGACTCATAACGAACAATGTCGACTAGACTTGTATGCATAGGGGGGGGGGACTGAATTTGCTTGGACTCACAGGCGAACAAGGTACCTAAGCCTAATAGGCTTTCCAGCTTTGAGTGTCAGGCAGACTACCGTGTTTTAGGATTGACATATCACAGAAAAGTTCCCTGGACTTGCAGGCAAGCGGGGAGACCCCAAGTGTTTAGTTTTCCAAGTGTTTTGGTAAACGGCATAGGCGAACGGCGGGAGTAGCTATGACTCTCAAATTGGACAAATAATTGTGTGTTAGCTTCTGGAGAGGTACGCCCACCTGGAGTCTGGGGTAGGTTGGCCAAGTTTTAGAATTGATACATAACAATATAATGAGCCCCCTATGAATTTTTTACGACCATTCCTTCAATAAAAACCTTATATGCACCCCGGGTAAAAGTTACAACTCTTGCCACTGAGTTCTGGGGGGTTGTGTACACCCTGGAGCCTTTATTTTATGATCTTTGATCTATTTTGGACAAAATGCATATCTCAAAAATTCCATCAGATGCATTTGGGAAAAAGAGGGTCGGGAGGGGGGGGGGGAGGGAGCTAGTTGCCATCATATCAATTTCGACTCTCAAAAAGGGAACTAGAACTTTCAATTTCTAGTCCTTTGAGTCCCCTCCGAAGTTTACCTCTTCTATAAGAACCTTATATGCCCCCAGGCATAAGTTACAACCCTCCCCCGGGCCTTAGGTATGTGGACCATGGAGTTTTTGTTATCTGATCGTTAGACTAATTCAAATAAAACGGCTATATCAAAATTTTGGTTGAATGCATTTGGATAAAGGAGGGTGTGTTTGAGGGGGGGGGGGGTAGGTACCCTCCAATCACTTTTGAATCTTAAAAATGTAACTAGAACTTTCAACTTCCAAACAAATGAGCTACCTCTGAAGTTTATACGACCACCCCTCACATAAGAACCCTATATGCCCACGGGCGTAACATACAACACCTGCCCCATGGCTCTGGAGGGGTTGTGTCGACTCCAGATTTTTTGTCGTTTTATCTTTAAACTATTTAGAACAAAATTTATATCCAAAAATTTTGATCGTATGCATTTGGGGCAAAAGGGCGTTGGGGAGAGGGGCTAGTTGCCCTACAATCACCTTTGATTCTTGAAGATAGTACTAGATATTCTGATTTAAAATCGAATGAACCCCCTCCAAAGTTTATACTACCATCCATTTCATAAGAATCTTATGTGACCCCGGGCCATAATTTGCAACACTTGCCCCGGGTTCTAAGGGGCTGTGTTATCCCTGGAGTTTCTGTTATGTGATCTTTGGCCTTTATTGAACAAAAGGTCGGACGCATTTGGGAAGAGAGGATTGGTGGGGGGCTTGTTGCCATCGGATCACTTTTAAATCTCAAAAAGGGAGGTAGAATTTTGAATTTCTAATCATTTGAGTCCCCTCCGACCTTTACAAGACCACCTCTTCCATAAAATCCTTATATGCTGCCAGGGCATACGTTACAAGCCTTCCCCCTTGCTCATAGGGGAGGGGGGGATATATTCACCCAGTAATTTTTGTTGTCTGATCGTTGGACTGTTTCAAGAAAATGACCATTTAGAATTGATTGGATGCATTTAAGGAAAAGAGGGTGTGAGGGCAGAGGGGTAGATGCTCTCCGATCACTTTTGATTCTCAAAAAGGTAACTATAACTTTCAATTTCCAATCAAATGAACTATCTCCGATGTTTATGCAGCCATCTTTTGGCATAAGCACCTTACATGCCCTGGGGCATAATTTAAAACACTTGCCCCTGGGCTTTGGGGGGGTATGTCGACACCGGAGTTTTTTTCACCTGGTGTATGAACTATTTTTAATAAAATGGGTATTCAAAAATTTTTACCGTAGAGGTTTGGAGAAAAAGTGGCCTGGGGAGGGGATAGTTGCCCTCCGATCTCTTTTGACTGTTAAAAAGTGAACATGAACTTTGAATTTCCAATCAAATAAAGTTTATACGAGTACCAATGCCATAAGAACCATATATGCCCCCAGGGCATAACTTACAACACCTGTCCCTGGGCCTTAGGGGTGGTGTTTTTCGTTATCTGATCTTTGAAGTATTTCAATTTTTTATTGCATGCATCCCCCCCACCCCCCCCCCCGGGGGGGGGGCGCAAGTTACTCTCTGATCACTTTTGAATCTTAAAAAGAACACTATAACTTCCAATTTCCAATCAAACGAACCCCTTCCGAAGTTAATACGATCAACCATTCCACATTAAGTGCCTGTGGGGAAAAAATAAAACATTGAACTTTTATGGCCTTAGGGCTGGTGGGGGGAAGCTAGTTGCCATCGGATCACTTTTGACTCTTAAAAAAGAACTAGAACTCGTGCTTTCTAATCATTTGAGTCCCCTAGAAACTTTATACAACCATTTCTTCCATAATACCTTATATGCCCCTGGGGCATAAGCTAGAACCCTTCCCCTAGGCTCTAGGAGATTATGTTGACCCTAAAAGTTTTTCATCTGATCATTTGACTATTTCAAAGAAAATGGTGTTTTCAAAATTGTGATGAAATCAATTTCCAATCAAATTAGCCACCTCTGAAGTTTATATGACCACCTCTTACTTTAGACCTTATATGCCCCCGGGACATAACTTACAACACTTGTCCCTGGGCTTTGGGGATAGTTTCAGCTCCGGAGTGAAAGAGGAGGTTAATACGTGTGATAAAGTCTTATAGAACGAGGTATTCTAAGTTTGTGAGGTGAATGGACTTCTGATCCAATTCATCTGGATGTTACTAAACTGGGAAAAAAAAGACAATGACTTGTACGATATGTAAGAGCAAAAAAGAAACAATCAATAAATGATCACTCGTTTCTAAACTAGTGATGGTTTAGTGGGTTTTCAAGGATACGTAAAGGTCAGTGACGAGGATAGTTATCATCCGTATTATCAATAAACACTCATTATTTCTATCAACTCTCAGAGAAGATTCCTTCTTTGATGTAGTTTCTGCGTTAGTTGCAAATATCTCTCATCTGGTAGTACAAGCCCTGAGGAATATAATTCAAAATCAAAACAACTTTGACTGAGGAAATTTTTTATTTGTGACGGCAATACTGGCATTAACAATAAACAGAAAAAAAATCAAGACGAATCAGCTCTTTCAGCTCAATGAAATACAGTCAACGTTTGCCGGATCATCACAGTACAATTTTATGGGATTAAAAACAGATCCAACTGGGCATGTCTAAAATTAAAAAGAAATACTGTTGTTAATTCTTAACACATTAGGACAAATTACATCTTTTTTAGCGAGGATAGACAATTTCTTTCTTAAACGTTAGCTATCGACGGAATTCCAACAATAATTCCCACCTGGTGATTTTATGATAGGAATTGTTTTTTTTCTTTGTTTTAAATGGTTATATACCTACCTTGGAGGGATAAACTAAGATTATTTGCAAAATTGTTGGGACTAATATATTGAATTTGCATAAAAGTGGCACTCAAAATTGAAAGAAATAGCTTATATGAGAATATGTCCATTTCCCCCAGTAATATGGTTGTTTTGATCAGATCTGGCGGTCATGTCAGAATTAAGCACCGTTGTCTTGTTTATCATATTAATTTGCTTTTAATACATTTTATTGTGTAAATTGTTCAGAGTACTTAAAATGTTCTAGTTGCTCGCGTGCTTCTTTTTTCTAATGTTATTTACTCCACTGGCAGTGTTGTAAGAGTGAATTGAAAACCCATTGTAATAAGCTGCCCAGTTTTAGGAAAGCGATCCTTTACTTTTCTCACTCTTAAATATTACAGCAGAGCTAATTTAGGTTGTTCAGCAGGAAAACCAAAAAATCTTTTAAATTTCAGCTTTGCACAACCCTCCGAACGTTCTGATGATCTAAAGAACGGTTATTAAGGAGCTTTGAACTGGAAAATGGCAAGTGTGTGAAATATTGATTATATGATGCTAAATAAACTGTCTATGGTAGGCTAAGTTTAATAAAAGTGTTTGGAAAAACAGACTGTTTTCTGAAAAAAGAAATACTCTTGACTATATTTCATTTCAGGATCGTTATTACTGATATATTGCTACAATATTGAATATTATGAACATATTCTATGATGTTCAACAAACTGTCTTAGAAAAGCAACTTCAAATAGCGGTTTTCCGTAGAAACTGATTGTCGTTTCTGTATCAAATAGAATTGACAATTCATTTTTTCAGGACCTCTTATTGATGTGTTGTTTCAATATCCAATATTACTAATAGACTACAAAAAGAAATCTCAATCAAAAGTCAGTAAATAAACCCTTTCGGAAAAATACATTTAATTAAAAAAAATCAAGGAGGCACACTTGTGCCTCTATAAAGAGGCGACCCAACACAATGTTAAGCGATTTCAGGTCCTAGAGGTCGCAAAGAAACGGCGAAAATCGCATTTTGTAGCCCAAGCTCAAACTAAGAAACTTGCAAAATTTCATCCTCCTCCGACTTTATCTTCATGGGGTAAACTGGGCTGGAAGTTTCAACCCTCCCACCACAGCCCCCCTTTAACGTTGTCCGATTGGGCTGAAATTTAGAGGTTAAGCTTTCCTAGGGCCCGGGAGCTTATCCTCGAAATTTCAGCTCAATCCGATCACTCCTTCCCTGTTTTCAAAAAATCAAATATAGCCACTTAAAATTCATCATCATTTCTTTTTTTTCTTAGC
>JAQQPU010015345.1:0-15518 GCA_029168905.1 Artemia sp. Kazakhstan ARC1039
CTCAAAAGAGAAGCCGATACTTTAGTAATCCCTGAAATAAACCTTGAACCACTTTCCCAGTCATCTAATCAAACACGTGAACAACCCCTTAGGTCTCAAAGGGTTTCTGCAAGAAATGCATTAATTAAAATCCGAAATCAAATGACATAGTTCTCCAACTTATTTAATTGCTGGTTCGTTTTGTTTTTCGAGTGATGAATTGTGTCCTTTACTTTGTCAGTTGTTCGCTAGTATCGGTCGATGGCAGTTCATATTTTTGGATTTTGTGCAAATCGCTGATATTGGCGAATAACTCGCTTTTATGGTTGTTAGGTAGTTGGTTTTAATTCTTTTGATTTTTTGGCTTTTATTGATCCATCGTTTCGTTTCGCGCTGAAGAAGAGAGGCGTTTGTCCTCTCGAAATATTCGCTTTGTTTTTTCAGTATCTTCATTTGGCCTATAAAAACCCCATTTTTGCTCGTTTTTTCTTTCTTTATGTAAAATCTATATGTACAAAATTGGACAGCTTGCATAATTTACAGCCCGCCCTTACCCCAGGGGATGTGGGGGGTCATGCTGTCTTCGGAAACGCATTTGTTAAACCTTTCGAAGATTTTGAAAAAAATGACTACCAGAAAATTTTGATTAGATGTTTTGGGGAAGGGGTAGCAAATACAGAGCACGATAGGAGGGGGACTGGCTACCCTCCAGCCAATTCTGATTCTTGGAAGGGCACTAGAAGTTCCAATTTCAAATTGGATGAGTGCCCTCCAAAGTTTCTATGACCCCTCCTTTCATACAAAGTGGACTGGGGGAAAAATATAGATAGAAGCCACTTTGCTCTTTACTTAGGCATTTGAGAGAACTGAATCATATCTTCTGCAAAAATGAGTTGTGCTGGTAAAATATTTCAAACCGTTTATGTTAAAAAACAGCCAGCTGTTAATTGGTGGTTTTGACGGGATAATCACGTCCCTAACTGAGGACTATTTTTCAGTAATGTAATTGTTAATTTGCTACTAAGGGGACTGCCCCAAAACTTCCTTTTATTTTGTAAAGTTTCATTTGACTTCCGAAGCTGCCTTTGTGCAGTTCAGCCGTCGCTTAAAACACGAATCTTTCTATAAAAGTATGCATAAAAACTGTCCCCCAGATGTGTAAGACGGTTTGGGATTTTAGAGATTTGAACATACGAGATTTGATATTCCCCGGTAGGGAGAATTCTTTGATTTCCAGATTGGAGATAAAGATGGGAATTTTTCCCTCAGTTTAACTTCTGCTAGGGGTAATCTACTTTTAAGAACCAATTGGGTTATAAGAAGAAACTTTTCATGAGACTTAGGAAGGCTGGGTCAAATTTAGATATAGAATAACGTCAGATGATGCAAACTCAGACAAATCAAGTAGGACATCAAATTGGGATTTTTTTTTTGGTTTTTGGTCTAAGACCAGGGCACTTCGTATCGAAGGAGTTGTCGAAGAAACTTCAAAAATGGCTCATTTTTTCTCAAAAAAAAGGCTCCTAACACCCCTTCTACGCCCATCATTTCTCCAAACACATCCAATCAAAATTTTGAGACAGCCATTTTGTTCAACGTAGTTGATTTCCAGGTAGAAATTATGTTTTTGAGGAGGACACTTCCCCACAGCCCTCAGGGCATTGGTTGTAAGTTTTGCCCTGGGGGAATCTCAGGGTTTCATAGGAAGCGTTGTCGTAGAAACTTCAAAAAAGGCTCGTTTGATTGGAAATTCAACGGGCTAGTGCCCTTTTTAATAGTCGAAAGTGATTGGAGGGCAACTACCCCCCACTCACACCCACCATTTACCAAAACACATTCAATCAAAATTTTGAGACAGCCATTTTGTTCAATGTAGTTGAAAGGTCTGGAAATTATGTCTTTGAGGATGAGAACCCCCTCACTGCCTTCAGGTCAAGGGTGATAAGTTTTGCCCTGGGGCATATAAGGTTTTTATAGAAAGCGTTGTCGTAGAAACTTCAAAAAGGACTCATTCGATTGGAAATTCAAAGGGCTAGTGCCCTTTTTAATAATCGGAAGTAATTGGAGGGCAACTAACCCCCCTCTCACGCCCACCATTTCCCCAAACACATCCAATCAAAATTTTGAGATACCAATTCTCTTCAACGTATTTGAGAGTTCTGGAAATTAGGTCTTTGAGGATGACAAGGGCAAGCCCTCAGGGCAAGGGTCGTAAGTTATGCCCTGGGGGCATATAAGGTTTTTATTGAAAGCGTTGCCATAGAAACTTCAAAAGAGCTCATTAGGTTGAAAATTGAAAGGGCTAGTGCCTTTTTTAATAGTTGAAAGTGATTGGAAAGCAATTAACGCCCCTCTCACATCCACCATTTCCCAAAACAAATCCAATCAAAATTTTGAGATAGCCATTTTGTTTAACGTAGTTGAAAGTTCTCGAAATTAGGTCTTTGAGGATGACAGCCCCCTCACAGCCCTCAGGGCAAGGGTTGTAATTTATGGCCTTGGGGCATATAAGGTGTTTATGGAAAGCGTTGTCGTAGAAACTCAAAAAGGGCTTATTCAATTGGAAATTGAAAGGGCTAGTGCCCTTTTCATAGTCGAAAGTGATTGGAAGGCTTGACATTTTTATAGTAAAGATCGATGTGAGTATAATGTACTATTATTTTTTTTTTTTTTTTGTTTAGACCAGGGAACTTCGTATCGAAAGAGTTGTTTAGGAACTTCGAAAAGAGCTCATTCGATTGAAAGGGCTAGTGCCCTTTTTAATAGTCGAAAATGATTGGAGGTCAATATGTCCCCCTCCCACGCCCACCCTCCCATTTGCCCATTATGTTTAAAAACTAAATGTTGCCTTAAGATTAAATCAAAATGCACTGTGTTGATGCAAATTCCCAATAAAGCAGCTCAGCAGTATCCCAGGAACGACTGAGGGTATTATGTTCAAACTTTCGTGGCTACTTCTGCTCTTAAAGTTTAACCAGATCAAAATAGCGTAAGTGTATCCAAGCTATCAAAGAAAGTAAACAGATTTTTTTGCGAATGCTATCAAGTTGTCTGTTTCAGGTCAACTAGAGGAGGTGTGAAACTAAAGTAAACACTACTATTTGTGTCCAGATTTTTAAAAGGGTGTATGTTGTTAAAAATGGCTGAAAGTATTTCTCCGGCATACAAATAGCAGGCCAAAATTTAAAGTCTTAAAAAACGAAAAGATTTAACGAATTATATTCTTTTTCCCTGAAAAGACTATGTCAATACAAAATGAACAGAAATTAATTAAAAAAACCTTTCCCCCACAAAACAGGTTTTTCAAAGAAAAGTAAAGAACTATATTAAACCAAAAATGAGCAAAAATAATATAAAATAATCTACCAAGCGTGAAACTACCACAAATCAGCATCGGTAAATAAATGAAACACCAAACGAACAGAAATTACAATAAATAACCGAGTCAAACTCAAAACGAGAAGAAATTAACATGAGTAGGGCTCAAAACCCCTATGCCTTCCCAAGGCCAAAACATAATTTGCACTTTACTAAAAAAAAATACGAATGAATGTGCATTGTCGGTTTAATATACATATACTGATATATAGTAATCAAAATGTTAATATTATTTGATTTATTAAAGTTATAAAAGTAAAAACATTCATTTATTTATCGATGCTGATTTGTGGTAGTTTCACGCTTAATAGATTATTTGATTTTATTTTTTCTCATTTTGGGTTTAATATGAGTTCTTTACTTTTCTTTGAAAAACTTATTTTGTGGAAAAAGTTTTTTCAATTAATTTCTGTTCCTTTTATATTGATATAGTCTTTTCAGGGAAAAAGAAAATAATTCGTTAAATCTTTTCGCTTTTTAAAACTTTATAATTTGGCCTGCTATTTGTATGCCGGAAAAAAATTTTCAGCCATTTTTAACAACATAAACCCACCATCGAAATTCTGTTTTTTAGAGTTTTGGTTACTATGGAGCCGGGTCGCTCCTTACTTACCGAGTTATAGTTAGTTACCACGAACTGTTTGATGAGCAATCCAGGCATTTATTTAAACAAACTAACAGTTACAGTTGAACAGAATATGCTAAGATAAGAATATGAAAAGGATGTATCCATATTTTAACTGTTATTTGTACGTCATGGAAAGGCAGTGCGGTGTTCAAAAATACCTATGTTGTATACTTTTAAGATATAAAATTATTGAAAGCTCTGGAATAAAACACCTGTGCTAAAATAAAATTTTCTAAAAAAAATCGATAAATATGCTCCAAATCGTTCAGAAAAATATTGTTGGCGAAAATACCCTCAAGGCTAGCCACCCTGAGACATTAAATATATCTTCCACTTACCTGTTATCTTGACCGTTAAGTAAGAAAGAATTGGCGACCATCAAAGTTTAAGACCATGCATATCTTGAGAACCACCTACTCAGACTGACACTATTTTATGATGATAAAAAAAATTTATTTTTTCAAGCTAATTGCGCGCAAAACACTTCGTTATTTCTAACTAAGATACAAAACTCAATCGAATAACTTTTTTTCATTTCACAGATGGATTCGAAACTTTCACTAATTTTTGTTGCAAGCACCTTAGTACTTCGTCAGGAGCAAAGATAAGTTGGAAAACCCGATCCGCCTTTAATCAAGGTTTTCTTTTCTTCTTCTTGCAGATAACGTTAACATCCAAAAAGAACAATAATAATCCGTATGTATTATATGCAAGGCTAATCGGAAGTTACGGCTCTTTCAAAAAAAAAAAAAAAATAAAAAAAACTAGTTTTTTTAACTGAAAGTAAGGAGCGACATTAAAACTTAAAACGAACAGAAATTATTCCGTATATGAAAGAGGCTGTCCCCTCCTCAACGCCTCACTCTTTACACTAAAGTTTTTCATTAAAAAAAAAGAGTTGTGAGAAAGTCAAACTTTAGCGTAAAGAGCGAGGCGTTAAGGAGGGGACAGCCTCTTTCATATACGGAATAATTTCTGTTCGTTTTAAGTTTTAATGTCGCTCCTTACTTTCAGTTAAAAAAACTTGTTTTTTTATTTAATTTTTGAACGTTTTTGAAAAAATGCAGGTTTTGATCTTGGCTCACCGTACATGAATAATTAAAACAAAATTTGCATATTAATTTACTTTTATTTGGTTAAATGGCTTTCTCGAAACTTGTTTAATTTTATTTACGAACGTTTTTACAAGTAATAAATATACGTAACTTACGAATTAACTTACGTAACGAACTTCTATATTCATATATTTTTAACACGTATATTAGGGGGTTCGCCCCCTAGTTAATACCTTGCTCTTTAAGCGAAAGTTCGAATTTTGTTCCAATTCTTTAAAAATGACCGCTTAATCACAAAGGCCGTTCATTAGAATAAATAGCTCTTATGAAAGTACTAAAAAATATTTGGCTTAAAGAGCGAGGTATTGACTAGGGGGTGAACCCAATCATATATGTAATATTCCCTGTTCGTTTAAAGTTTTGATGTTGCTGCTGTTGCAGTTGAAAAACTTGTTTTTTTATATTTAATTTCTGATCTTTTTTAAATAATGCTGGGAAGTCCGGCGTCCCCTTCATAGCAATTTCCCTTCCCCCATGAAAACTTCCTTCATGGAAAGATCCTCCCACATAACCCCGACCCACCAATCCACCCCCCACTACCAGGAAAAATCTCCCCTGAAAACGTCTGTATACTTCCTAATAACCAATACTATATGTTAACATTGGGTTAAGTTCATAACTTTCAGCCCTCCCTCCGGGAACTTTTGGGGATTAAGTCATCCTAAAAGACATACTTATAATATTTTCGAACATGCTGAACAAAATGGCTATCTCACAATTTTGATCGGGTGACTTTGGAAAAAAATGAGCGTGGGAGGGGGCCTAGTTGCCCTCCATTTTTTGGTCACTTAAGAAGGGCACTAGAACTTTTAATTTCCATTCCAATGAGCCCTCCCACGATATTCTAGGACCAATGGGTCGATACGATCACCCCTGGAAAAAAAAACAAAAAAAAAACAAAACAAAAAAAACAAATAAACACGCACCTGTGATCTTTCTTCTGGCAAAAAATGCAAAATTCCACATTTTTGTAGATAGGAGCTTGAAACCTCTACAGTAGGGTTCTCTGATACGCGGAATATGACGGTGTGATTTTCATTAAGGTTCTATAACTTTTAGGGGGTCTTTCCCCCTTTTTTCGAAAATCAGCCAAATTTTCTCAGGCGCGTAACTTTTGATGGGTAGAACTAAACTTGATGAAACTAATATATTTAAAACCAGCATTAAAATCTGATTCTTTAGGTGCATCTATTTGTATCAAAATACCGTTTTCTAGAGTTTCGGTTACCATTGAGCCGGGTCGCTCCTTACTTACAGTTCGTTACCACGAACTGTTTGATTATCTCTCTCCCCGAACGCCAATGGTGATCAGATAAATATTTTAATTGAACTAATACAGCTTCAATTTGCAACACAACTGAGTTGTAAAAATAAGAAAATTCGTGGGAGACAAGAGATTGTTATGTGCTTCGAACCCCCAAACACCCTTAGCTTTTAGGTGAATATGTAGGCAATCTACCTAACCTTTGTTATCGATAGAGAATATTTACCACACTATTCTAATGAACATGGAGTAATTAATGAACTCATTAATGGGCATAGGACAAACGTAGCATTAGCCCTCGTTTAGTAGACCAAGAAAATGTTCGTGCAGGCCTGTACGATTTCCCTAGAAGGCTTTTCCAAACAATCACGAACTAGAGTGGCAGATCATCAGGATTTGTCTTAAAGGAGTAATAAGAAAACAAAAAATATTTATGCAAAAATGAGGGTAAAACTATAGTTTCAATTTTGTTTACTTTGTTTCCTGCACTGACGCAGCCTGAGCGGACTATGATGGAAAGTATTTTTCAAATCATTTTAAGGGCATGTTTCATGGCAATTGTCCTGTTTTGTTTTGTCTTATTCTGTGTTTTCGCTCAACCTGAAAACTGAGAGACTTATAAGGTCTTTAAGAGACTTTTCATATCTCTCGAAACAAAAAAAAAGAATTCAAATAAAGTAAAGAGCTAGATAGCAACTTTAAATTAACAGATTGTGCCCTGTGTGCGACAGTACCCTGTTACCTCCTATCTCTCTTCGCCCCCTCCCGGCTGATGCTAAAGTTCTATAGTTTTTTACTGAAACAGTTATTGAGAATAACAAACATATTCTAATTTTATAGAAATATTTATGGATCCAACAGAGTCCAATCAAGTTTTGTATGTTGGAGCTGAGCCCTTCTCCCTCCTAAAGGACACTTAGGGGGTGCTTTGGCCCCCTGAGCACACCTAGAATCTGCATCTTTTATTTTCACACAAACGTTTTTTGATTCACAGGGTTGGGTAATTGCAAAAGCTTTATGCAGCAATTGCCTTTCCAAATATTGGACCAAAAAGTTTTATTGTTTAAAGCAAATGTTTCATTCTTGAGACATCAGGGAAAATATTGGCTATCACATCCCAATTGCCCTTCCCTCCCGTTCCTAGAGCATTCGTTTCTGATATATTGGGAGAAGAAGTCAAACGTTAGCGTAAGCTATGTAGGGTAAAGTGTGGAGGGTCCTCATGTATAACATAGTTTCTGTTAAATTAAGTTTCAATTTGAAAAGTTTTGAAGTTTTAGTCTTTTGATTTGAAAAAGTTTCTTTTTCTAATGAAACTTCACTCGTTCTCATCCAATTTATCTGAAAATGTGTCACAGCAAGTTTGAAAATGTAGAAATTAGATTTTGACACCTTAGCTCTTTCTATAAAAGAATTCACTTGCCTCTAGGCGCACTAACTCACTAAAGCGTAGGGAGGGGCAAAATATATTTTTAAGATCTAGGAGAAACATTTTGTTCCATTTTATAATGAAAACATCAAGATATATATTTCAATGATAATACTAGAGAAGGGCCTTTTTTTCAAAACACAGGGGGAGGGGGGCTAAGAAATATAGGCTGAACTTACCCCCTCGACCCAATTGCCGTTCCTGCTGGTCTACACCCTAATAGCTGGTGTGAAACTGATTATAAAGATACCCTGTAACTGCTGGATCAACTGTATAAACAGCCTCGATTCATTTTTATGGACTGCTAACTACTGGTTCCATGCGATCACCCCTGGAAAAAAACAATACACAAAAACATACATATCCATCCTTCTTCGGAAAAATAGCAAATTTCCTATTTTTGCTTACAGTAGTTAATTTTTATGTACATTGTACCCCCCTTTCAAGGGTTTTAACCTCTTTTATGGACATTTTTGTGTGCTAATAGCTTTTGATGAGCAAATCTAGAATCAACCAGTTTTGAAAGAAATTTAAATCACCGCTAATATTGGAATCTGATAACGCATATATTATGAGCAAAACTTTTATAACTTCGGTTTCTAATAACAGAATTTACTCTCTACTAACATGTTGTAACGACGAACTTTTTATTTAAGGCTCTCTTAAATGTGATAAACTTAAAAAACTTAAAACTTAAAACGAACACACATTATAGCTTCGCAGCCTATGCATCATATATGTATAAAACTAGTGCAAATGAACTGAATGATAATATAAATTATGCAAAACTAGCGCTTCGATGAAAAAAAAACAGGAATATTAGATTTTTTTGTACGGTGCTACACTTATTCCCTCCTACCGAGCGGAAAATTCTTCCGGTGAAAAACAAGAGCAGCCACAGAGAAAGTATGACAAAAAAAGATAATGAAGAAAGTAGTGATGGCAATCTGCTTTCAAAGCACAGATAGGGAAATTAACACAGGGAAATTAGCATAGGGAAAACATCATTGAATTTCAATGACAGCCATCTAAAGTCACTTCATTTATGCAAAATACTCATCTGGCAAGATTCCAGAGATAATTACTTGGAATATGGTCGGTATAATAAACAAGTTTTAACAATATGTGGAGCTCTGAACCCCTCGCACCTGTACAATGTGGTCAGCAATCGGAGGTCACGGCATTGGTAGGAAAAAGATAACATAGAATTCCGGTTCTGTTGAAAGCAGTCTGGTAGGTTTTGGTCATGGTTTGTTAAAATTCTCGTCTGGCAAGACTCCCGGATGCTATGACACAATATACTTACTTGAAATGTGGTCAGGATAGTAAATAAATTAGCATTGGATTTCAAGCGCATGTTATATTACGAGACACACCCTCGACTTTAAAGGGTCAGATAAGAGGAGCTACCCCACCCCTCAAGCCCTCAAACCTACGCAATGCGGTTACCGGTTCTATTAAGGGGAACACAGTTGGCAAGTGTTCCCATACTTTTGTTTTCGTCCGAAACCTCGAAAGCGTTTTTTCATTAACTTAAGGGCGACAACACTTTATGTAAAGTCAGCGAATCTTACACATGGACGGCGCATTCATCACTGCCAGATAATACCCTACTGGCATTTTTCGCCCAAAAGCCTCATGACATTTTCTCTTTTCGGCGTTTCATTTTTCACTCGAAACACCTTTCATATTTTTCCTTTTTCTATAGTTCTTGACCCCGCAAAAGACTCGAAAGGTTGTTCCTTTCCAATGGAACGCGCTCTAACCAAAAGAACTAAGAAAACATTCCTAATGTTCTGTATTAGAGAAATACTTTCAGTGAATAACACAAGCCCTTCGACGTCATGGAAGCTATAGTAAGCGCCCTAACTTCTCAATGCACCTGCATCACTAGACGCGAAACCCGGAGAGTATTGATATTCAGACACAATTTCTGACAAGGTGTTTATACAAAGGGGAAATATATCCTTTCTTCAAGCGGGATATTAGATTTCACGAGATAGGCTCGTAGTCTTTCATAGGTGTGTGCTGTCTGAAATTATGATTTTGGATGTTTGGTTTACTATTTTGGACTTTTCTGAGCTAGGTTTCTTAGCCTTTCGTAGGTGTGTGTTGTATGAAAGTTAAGATTTGGGATGTGCAGTTTGCTATTTTGAACTTATCTGAGCTAGGTTTCCTAGTCTTTCGTAGGTATGTCATGTCTGAATCCTATGTCTGGGATGTTTGGTTTACTATTTTGGACTTTTCCGAGCTAGGTTTCTTAGCCTTTCGTAGGTGTGTGTTGTAAGAAACTTATGACACGGAATGCGTAGTTTTCTATTTCGGGCTTTTCTTGGCTAGGTTTCTTAGTCTTTCGTAGGTGTGTGTTGTCTGAAACCTATGATTTGGGATATGTGGTTTACTATTTTGGACTTTTCTGAGCTAGGTTTCTTAACCTTTCGTATGTGTGTGTTGCATGAAACTTGTGATTTGGGATGTTTGGCTTACTTTTTGGACTTTTCTGAGCTAGGTTTCTTAGTCTCTCGTAGGTGTGTGTTGTCTAAAACCAATGATTTGGGATGTTTGGTTCACTATTTTTGGACTTTTCTGAGCTAGGTTTCTTAGCTTTTCGTAGGTGTGTGTTGCATGAAACCTATGATTTGGGATGTGTAGTTTGCTATTTCGGGCTTTTCTGAGCTAGGTCTTCTAGTCTTTCGTAGGTGTCTGTTCTCTGAAATTAGGATTTGAGATGTATAGTTTACTATTTCGGGTTTTTCTGCGCAAGATTCCTTAGTCTTTCATAGGTCTGTGTTATCTGAAACCTACGATTTGGGATGTTTGGTTTACTATTTTGGAATTTTCTGAGCAAGGTTTCTTAGACTTTCGTAGGTGTTTGTTGTATGAAACTTATGATTTGGGATGTGTAGTTTGCTATTTTGGACTTTTATGAGCTAGGTTTCTTATTCTTTCGTAGGTATGTCTTTTCTGAAACCTATGATTGGGATGTTTGGTTTACTATTTTGGACTTTTCCGAGCTAGGTTTCTAAGCCTTTCGTAGGTGTGTGTTGTATAAAACTTATGACACGGAATATTTAATTTGCTATTTCGGGCTTTTCTGAGCTAGGTTTCTTAGTCTGTCGTAGGTGTGTGTTGTCTGAAACCTATGATTTGGGATGTTTGGTTTACTATTTTTGGACTTTTCTGAGCTAGTTTTCTTAGCGTTTCATAAGTGTTTGTTACATAAAACATATGATTTGGTATATGTAGTTTGCTATTTCGGGCTTTTCTGAGCTAGGTTTATTTGTCTTTCGTAGATGTGTGTTGTTTAAACCTATGATTAGGATGTTTGGTTTACTATTTTGGACTTTTTTGAGCTAGGTTTCTTAGCCTTTAATAGGTGTGTGTTCTCTGAAATTATGATTTGAGAATTATAGTTTGCTATTTCCGGCTTTTCTAAGTTAGATTTTCTTAGTCTTTCGTAGATCTGTGTTGTCTGAAACCTACGATTTGAGATGTTTGGTTTACTATTGGACTTTTCTGAGCTAGGTTTCTTAGCCTTTCGTAGGTGTGTGTTGTATGAAACTTATAATTTGGGATGTGTAGTTTGCTATTTTGGACTTTTCTGTGCTAGGTTTCTTAGCCTTTCATAGGTGCGTGTTCTCTGAAATGATTATTTGGGATGTATAGCTTGCTATTTCGGGGTTTTCTGAGCTAGATTTCTTAGTCTTTCGTATGTCTGTGTGGCCTGAAACCTGCGATTTGGGATGTTTGGTTTACTATTTTGGACTTTTCTGGGCTAGGTTTTTTAGCCTTTCGTAGGTGTGTGTCATATGAAACTTGTGATTTGGGATGTGTAGTTTGCTCTTTCGGACTTTTTTGAGCTAGGTTTCTTAGTCTTTAGTAGGTGTGCTGTCTGAAGCCTATCATTTGGGATGTTAGACTTACTATTTTGGAATTTTCTGAACTAGGTTTCGTAGTCTTTATGTGTTGTCTGAAACCTACGATTTGGGATGTTTGGTTTACTATTTTGGACTTTTCTGAGCTAGGTTTCTTAGCCTTTCGTAGGTGTGTGTTGTATGAAACTTATGATTTGGGATGTGTAGTTTGCTATTTCGGGCTTTTCTGAGCTAGGTTTCTTAGCCTTTCGTAGGAGTATGCTGTATGGAACTTATGATTTGGGATGTATAGTTTATTATTTCGGGCTTTGATTTGGTATATTGGGTTTACTATTTTGGACTTTTCTGAGCTAGGTTTCTTAACCTTTCGAAGGTGTGTTTTGCATGAAACTTATGATTTGGGATGGGTCGTTTGCTATTTTGGGCTTTTCTGAGCTATGTTTCCTAGTCTTTATTAGGTATTTGTCGTCTGAAACCTGTGATTTAGGATGGTTGGTTTACTATTTTGGACTTTTCTCAGCAAGGTTTCTTAGCCTTTTCGTAGGTGTGTGTTGTATGAAACTTATGATTCGTAATGTTTGTCTTACTATTTTGGACTTTTCTGTGCTAGGTTTCTTAGCCTTTCGTAGGTATGTCTTGCCTGAAACCTATGATTAGGGATGTTTGGTTTACTATTTTGGACTTTTCTGAGCTAGGTTTCTTAGCCTTTCGTAGGTGTGTGTTGTACAAAACTTATGATTTGGGATGTTTAGTTTGCTATTTTGGCCTTTTCTGAGCTAGGTTTCTTAGTCTTTCGCAAGTGCGTGTTGTCAGAAACCTATGATTTGGAATGTTTGGTTTACTATTTTGGACTTTTCTGAGCTAGGTTTCGTAGCCTTTCGTAGATGTGTTGTAAGAGACGTTTGACTTGGGATTCCACATTGGAATTTTTCACTGAAGTGCAACACTTGGAATATTTTTATAATGTTATGTCGTGTTTTATCTTATCACTCTTACACTTTGTTGAATTTTCAAAGCTCATTTGGAAATTTTATTGCTGAAATGTAAGATTTACAATATTTTTTTGATGTTGTGGTGATTGTTTTTTTTCGCTGAAATGTAAGACTTGGAATATTTTTGTCACGATTTACCTTATCACTATTACACTCTCTTGATGTTGAATTTTTTTAATTGAAGAATAAGAGTTGGAATATTCTTATAGTGTTTTTTCGTAATTTACCTTATCACTGTTACATTCTCATGATGTCTTAAAGTTCATTTGGAATTTTTCACTGAAGTGTAAGACTTGGAATATTTTTTTAGTGTTATGTAGTGATTCACCTTATCACCATCACATTCTCTTGTTGTTTCAAGGTTCGCCATGGAATTTATTTTTCATTGAAGTGTAACACTTGGAATATCTTTGTAGTGTTATGTCATGATTTTCCTTGTCACTGCTACACTCTGTTGAAGTTTCAAACTTCATTTTGGAATTTTTTTTATCGAAGTGTAAGACTTGGAATATTTTTTCTAGTTTTATTTCGTAATTTACCCTATCACTGTTGCACTCTCTTGATGTTTCAAAGTTCTTTTTGCAATTTTTTCATTGAAGTTTAAGATTTGGAATATTTTTGTAGTGTTTTGTAGTTATTTACCTTGTCCCAGCTACACTCTGTTGAAGTTTCAGAGTTCATTTTGGAATTTTTTCATCGATGTGCAAGACTTGGAATATTTTTGTAGTGTTATTTCATGATTTACCTTGTCACTGCTACACTTTGCTGAAGCTTCAAAGTTCATTTTGAAATTTTTTCTTCACCGAAATGTAAGACATGGAGTATTTTTGTACTGTTATGCTGTGATTTACCCTGTCACTGTTACACTCTGATGATGTTTCAAAGTGCATTTTTGAATTATTTTCGTTGAAAAGTTTGACAAGGAATATTTTTGTAGTGTTACGTCGGGATTTTCCTTTTGTCTGTTGCACTCTGCTGATGTTTCGAAGTTCATTTACAATTTTTCAGAGAAATGTAAGACTTGACATATTTTTCTAGTGTTTTGTTATGATTTACCCTGTCACTGTTACACTTTCTTGATGTTTCAAAGTTCATTTTGGAATTTTTTCATTGGAGTGTAAGAGTTGGAATATTTTTGTAGTGTTATGTAGTGATTTACTTTGTCACCGTTACGCTCTCTTGATGTTTCAAGGTTCACTATGGAATTTATTTTTCATTGAAGTGCAAGACTTGGAATATTTTTGTCATGTTATCTCATGATTTACCATGTCACTGCTACATTCTATAGATGTTTCAAAGTTCATTTTGGAGTTTTTATCTCGAAACGTAAGACTTGAAATTTTTTGCACTGTTGCCTCATGATTTACTTTATCACCATTAAATTCTGTTGAGGTTTCAAAGTTCATTTCAGGATTTTTCGTTTAAATGTAAGACTTGAAATATTTTCGTGGCGTTGTTTCTTGTCACGGTTACATTCTGCTGAGGTTTCAATGTTCATTTCAGTATTTTTTTGTTTAAATGTAAGACTTGGAATATTTTGTAGCGGTTTACCATGTCAGTGCTACGTTCTATGGATGTTTCAAAGTTCATCCCAGCATTTTTTTCGTTAAATGCAAGACCTGAAATATTTTTTAGTGATTTACCATGTCACTGATACGTTCTATGGATGTTTCAAAGTTCATCTCAGGATTTTTTTCGTTAAATGTAAGACCTGAAATATTTTTGTAGTGGTTTACCATGTCACTGCTCCATCCTGTAGATGTTTCAAAGTTCAGTTTTTTTCGTTGAAATATAAGATTTAGAATATTTTTGTACTGGTTTACCATGTCACTATTACATTTCTGTTGTTGTTTCAAAGTATATTGGAATTTTTCGTTGAAATGTAAGACTTGAAATTTTTTCTCGTGGTTTACCATGTCAATGCTACATTCTGCTAATGTTTCAAAGTTCATTTTGGAGTTTTTTTGTCTCGGAATGTAAGACATGGAATATCTTTGCACTGTTGTCTCGTGGTCTACCATATCACTGCTACATTCCGTCGATGTTTTAAAGTTCATTTCGGGATTTTTTCACTGAAATGTAAGACTTGGAATATATTTGTAGTGTTATCTCGTGGTTTACCAAGTCACTGCTACGTTCTGTCGGTGTTTCAAAGTTCAGTTTGGATTTTTTTTTCTTGAAGTGTAAAACTTGGAATATTCGTGTAGTGTTATTTCGTGATTTACTTTGTCACCGTTACATTCTGTAGAGGTTTCAAAGTTCATTTTGGAATTTTCTTTCTCGAAATGTAAGACTTGAAATATTTTTGAACTGTTGTCTCGTGGTTCACCATGGCACTGCTGCATTCTGTTGATATTTCGAAGTTCATTTCGGGAATTTTTCGTTAAAATGTAAGACTTGGAATATTTTGTACATCATTTTGTAACATCAAGAGAGTGTAATAGTGATAAGGTAAATCGTGAAAAAATATTATAAGTATTACATTTCAGCGAAAAAAAATCCACACAACATCAAAAAGATACAAGTCTTACATTTCAGCAAGAAAATTTTTAAATGAACTTTGAAACATAAACAGAGTGTTAGAGTGATAAGATAAAACACGACATAACACTACAGAAATATTCCAAGTCTTGCACTTCGATGAAAAATTGCAATGTGGAATCCCAAATCATAAATTTCATACAACACGTACCTAAGAAAGATTACGAAACCTAGCTCAGAAAAGTCCAAAATAATAAACCAAACATCCCAAATCATTGGTTTCAGACAACACACACTTGCGAAAGACTAAGATACCTAGCTCGGAAAAGGCCGAAATAGCAAACTAGACATCCCAAATCATAAATTTAATACAACAC
>JAQQPU010015346.1:0-21376 GCA_029168905.1 Artemia sp. Kazakhstan ARC1039
TTGACTCTGTCTCACAATTTTTTTTTTAAACAATAAAAAACTTTAGCGTAAAGAGCGAGGCGTTTAGGAGGGGACAGCCCCTTTCATATGCGGAATAAAGAGCGAGGCGTTGAGGAGGGGACAGCCCCTTTCATATACGGAATAAAGAGCGAGGCGTTGAGGAGGGGACAGCCCCTTTCATATACGGAATAATTTCTGTTCGTTTTAAGTTTTAATGTCGCTCCTTACTTTCAGTTTAAAAAACTTGTTTTTTTTATTTAAATCTCCGCAAAGAGAGGGCCATTGATTGTGTTTTTGATACCACGCTTCATTTCGAGCAGGTTTTTTCAGTTAATTTGATATTTATCGCTAACATTTCAATAAAAAAAACATAGGAGGTATTTTGGCCTCATCAATAATTTCTGTCCGTGGACAGGATGCTCCTTGAAGACATAGTGTCCAACCTTTCAAGGTGGAACGAACACTTTTTATATCTGCTTAATGCTCCCCTTCTCTCTCCATCTGTAGCGACTCCTGCCATCCCCCAACCTATGATATATAGTGACCTCGTCAACGTTGACATTAAGCCGTTCTCAGTGCTAGAAATTCAAAAAGCTGTGAAGAAATTGAAAAATCGCAAAAGTCCTGGCATTGTGGAATCTCCGTGGAGCTGCTTAAAAATGGCGGTGGTACTATCCTATTATGGCTCCAATTGCTATTCAATGCAATACGGGAAGAAAAATATCATAGGCAGTGCTATTGCGCTGCCTATGATATCGCTAGTTTTTAACTTGGTTATCACACACCAAAATATTTAATGCCTTTAGACTTAATTGTTTATAAAAAAAAGTAACGCAAAATCAGAGTAGTTTGTACAAAGAAAAACATTAAAACTAAGATTTAAAAAATGAAATAAAAATTTTAATTCAATATTCTTAATAAAATTTTGAATACCAAAAACCAATATATTTGACACCTTTATACTTAGTAACTGTAAAAAATTAAATATTTTTCAACGCAACACCTAGATAAATACAATCACTCCTGGAAATGATAAAAAAACACAAAAAACGTATCCGTTCCGGGGGAAAATACAAAATTCTCAGCATTACGTTCAGGGGAAACATTTCTGATTATAGTGGCTTCATATATCAGCTCATGGGTACTCTGGCAATGCAAGCAAAAGTTGAAGGCAATTTTTTTACCGAAATTGCCTCTTATTAAGTTGTTTTCCTTGTGTTTTCTTTAATTATACGAACTTTCTTGTGTACTAATAACTGCACTAATTACTAATAAACAAATACATATTTAGGATCGCCATATATAGCTGATTCTTTGATTTAGTGCTATCTATAGCTAAGCTATTACACTTTGTTATAGGGTCAAAATCTATTGGCAGGCAGTCAACGATGGGGCAATTCACATTTTTCCCATGGTCCTTCCATATTCTGCCTTTTTTTGTTTTGGTTTTCTTATAATTACTTTTTAATCCCAAATTTCTAGGGGGCCATGGCCCCCTGCCAACACCCATGGTAACGAGTCCCAATTAATCTATTTCACTGATTGGATCACTGATTGATATCCAGGGCGGGTCCTCGAATGAAATCGTGGCTAAAATAAGCAAAGCATGGAGCATTTTCAACCAACTACGAAAGCCATTATGGTCCAGAAGAGATGTCAGCCTGAAGACCAAGATTCGAGTCTATATGACGTGTATCCACTTCATTTTGTTTGATGGGTGGTAAACCTGGCCAGTAAAGGCAGAAGAAGAACGCTCTGCTCGATATCTTTGATTGAAGGTCCTAAATGCCATTTGCCCCCTGAAACTTAGTCAAAGGATAGACAACGACATTTAAATGCAATTGTAAAATCTGAAGCATTCATTATCCTCTATCGTCAAGACTGGAAGGCTCAGTGGTTTGGGCACATTACGTGGAACCCAAGCGAGTAACTGACCCTCCAATCCCTCAAATTTAGACCACCTACCAAGTGGAAGAAAAAGTAAGGAGGCAAACTAAATCATGGTATGCCTTAGTGAAGAAATACCTGGAGCATCTGGGAAGATCCCGAAAGTAAGGACGCAAATGGAACCGTTCGTGACTGGAAACTGTTCGTACCCTATCAGAAGATTGAAGACAGTGACAGAATGTGGTCCGACATATCGAGGATGCCAAGCTGGGCTGAACAACCTGTGCCTCGACTCAAGTCGAAGTACAAGTAAGTTTCCTCCTCTATCTCTTAGCCTCTTGCCGGTAGCTTACTAGATTTTATAGCACCCAAATATATAAGAAGCATAAAGTACCCCAATAGCTAAGGGAAATTTATTGCCATTTTCTCAAAGTCAAATGCAGCAAAAATCGCTGGAAGCCAATATACTGACAAAAACATCTCCCACGCCCCAGATTTAAGGCGTTTTTGAAAATACAACCACTTCCTAGTCAGGAGTTTCTCCCTTTTGACAAGCCACACTCGGACAGCTAGCGAGATTTTAAAGTACCGAAGTACCACAAAGGCTTAGAGCATCTCTATGCTTATAAAAAGCTGAAGACACGTTTTAAAATCTGAATACAGCAGAAGCGCATTGAATTCACGACATTGGCACAAACTCAAAGATACTGAATCTTAACATATTCCAAGCTTCTGATCCAATGTAATTCCCTAAATAATTTAAGTTATTTCTTTTAGAATTTCATCAGAGCCAAATTCGAGCGTCTACCCTTTCACATACCAGTTTGCGGGCTATTTGCTAGATTTCGGAGTATTTAAGTATATACGCAGCATAAGGAAAGTCGAATACAACTTACCTCCAATCCTCTATCGCCAAGATTTTCTGCACTATAGGTAGACTTTACCACTCTAGACTGGGAATAGGCGTCCCTATCATGATTTCGGAGGCTTTCATAGATGGCACTTGTGGATGGAGCTCTTTGCAGCCAAGCTCGATATTCATCAGATGTGAAAATACCTTAGAAATGAAAATTGTTAGATTTAGTTAGTGAATCTAAAACAGAACGTTATTATTTATCCCTTTTTATGCTGACGTTCATCTATATTTTAAATTCATATTATGGACCCCACCACTAATACTTACAACGTTGTCGCATTGCCTGTTTCCATTCAAGTTACAGTGAATGCAATTGTGTGCAATATGCTGTCAACGTGCAGGTGTATTGTACACTGAGCACGCTAAAGACATAGAATAAGAAATAGTACTTGAAATTACATACTCTTCACGGGGGACATTTAGCTGTTTCACCGTTAATGTTTGAAAATCGTCCCTACGTACGATTTGAGGGAAGAAGAACGAAAAAAGTATCATAAAATAATTATGAAAAGAACAATGGCAGAATAAAAACTAAGCAAAAAGATCGAAGTTTGATAAACAAGAAAAATAATGGCTTCCAGTACAAAGAATTAATTAAAAATAATGTTAATTTAGACAAAAATTTGACTGGTCTTAGAGCCCTCATCCCAAATTAAGTTAAATCTCTCCTAGAGCAAACTGGCTACTATAATTCAGTCTAAAATTCTATTTGACAATGATGCTCATGACAGTTGAAGAGAAAATACGTTCTGTTCACCCCTCTGCGACTCAGAACAGTCACTTGGATCCAAAAACCTGTGACTGGTTGTTATCAAGCCCATACGAAATTGGCTAAAAGCAAGCTTTAGCTATTCCAGTTAGAAAAAAGGTTTACCGGTGCTTAGATTTATTATGCGCGCTGTTTTCGCAGCAGAAGTAATACCCTAAATTCCATCTTGCAACTCTATTGAGAGTAGTCTCAACCGTTCCAAAATACAATTACCAGGACTTGGGTAAATTCAAAGAAGGGGGATTCAGGCCCTTCATTCTCCTTCCTTATTCCACGTTTTTTACGATTTCCACAGAAATTTGTTACATTTTCACATAACCACCTGTTTTATGGGTGGGTTTTTCGAGTGCCCCCTTCCCTTAAAATATGTTCCTGCCACAAAACAAATTCTTAGATACGTGCTTGCATCCATATGGTTGCAGTATCAGTGTTTCTATAAAACAGGGATACCTGCTTTGTGTTTTTTTGTCAAGTTTACTCCTCCCCCTAAAAAAATACTTTCCCGCTCCAAAATAAATTACTACATACGTTCCTGCATCCATAAAGCCAGTAGCATATTACACTACTTCCGGTCCCTCAAATCTCACAAAAAGGGAAAAAATATCAGGTCTATGACTTTTTGTCATCAACCAATATGTAAGACCTTATCTTGTACTTCGTACTTGTTGCCTACTTATAAATCATTTCTGTGGACGATTAGCAAAATTTTATTAACAGGTGCTTCTTAGGCTTAACAGTTGGCTAAGTGATTAAAAACTCATTTAAGAATATATACAACTATTGACGGAAGGCTGAATAGATCCAGACTGAAAGATCTACCGAAACTATAAGATCTAAATTGATGCAACTATAAGGTATTAATTACTTTCCAAAACGGTAAAATTCTAGAAAGTACAAATCTAAAAATTAAGATTCTGCTAATAAACAAGACATGAGCTGGAGCCAGTGGTGGATACAGGGGGGAGGGGGGCACCCCCCCCCCCTAACGTAGTCTAAAGTAGTGTAATTTTACCTAATTAACGCAAGTTTGCGTTAATTAAACTTGCTCCTAACGCAAGTTTATCGGATCAACCTGTTTTGCGCCCCCCCCCTAAAAAAGATCCTGGCTCCGCCCCTGGCTGCAGCTCAGCTTTTCTGTCTCACTAGACCTTTGAAAATCTTTAAGAATTTTTATGGCTTGGATAAGTTCATTAGTTCACCTACAAAATTCGTTATCTAATATCTAATGTATACATCAAACAGTTCGTGGTAACGAACTGTAAGTAAGGAGCGACCCGGCTCAATGGTAACCGAAACTCTAAAAAACGGAATTTTGATACCAATAGATACATCAAAAGAATCAGATTTTAATTCTGATTTCAAATATATAAGTTTCATCAATTTAATTTTACCTATCAAAAGCTACGCGCCTGAGAAAATTTGGCTGATTTTCGAAAAAAGGGGGAAAGACCCCCTAAAAGTTATAGAACCTTAATGAAAATCACACCATCATATTCAGCGCATCAGAGAACCCTACTGTAGAGGTTTCAAGCTCCTATCTACAAAAATGTGGAATTTTCCATTTTTTCCCAGAAGAAAGATCTCGGATGCGTTTTTATTTGTTGTTTTTTTCGTTTTTTTTTTCTTTTCCCCAGGGGTGATCGTATCAACCCAGTGGTCCTAGAATATCGTGGGAGGGCTCATTGGAACAGAAATTAAAAGTTCTAGTGCCCTTTTTAAGTGAACAAGAAAATGGAGGGCAACTAGGCCCCCTCCCACGCTCATTTTTTTCCCCAAGTCACCAGATCAAAATTTTGAGATAGCCATTTTGTTCAGCATGGTCGAAAATATTATAACTATGTCTCTTAGGATGACTTAATCCCTCGAAGCCCCCAGGAGGAGGGCTGAAAGTTATGAACTCTACCCAATGTTAACATATAGTAGCCTATTGGTTATTGGGACCCGGCTCAATGGTAACCGAAACTCTAGAAAACGGTATTTTGATACAAATAGATACATCAAAAGAATTGGATTTTAATGCTGATTTCAAATAGATAAGTTTCATCAAGTTTAATCCTACTCATTACGCGCCTGAGAAAATTTGGCTGATTTTTGAAAAAAGGGGGAAAGACCTCCTAAAAGTTATAGAACCTTAATGAAAATCACACCATCATATTCCGCGTATCAGAGAACCCTACTGTAGAGGTTTCAAGCTCCTATCTACAAAAATGTGGAATTTTGCAATTTTTGCCAGCAGAAAGATCACGGGTGCGTATTTATTTTTATTTTTTTTTTTCCCCAGGGGTGATCGTATCGACCCAGTGGTCCTACAATATCGTGGGAGGGCTCATTGGAATGGAAATTAAAAGTTCTAGTGCCCTTTTTAAGTGACCAAAAAAAATGGAGGGCAACTAGGTTCCCTCCCACGCTGATTGTTTTCCCAAAGTCACCTGATCAAAATTTTGAGATAGTCATTTTGTTCAGTGTGTTCAAAAATATTATAAGTCTGTCTTTTAGGATGCCTTAAGCCCCCCAAGTTCCCGGGAGGAGGGCTGAAAGTTATGAACTTTACCCAATGTTAACATATAGTATTGGTTATTGGGAAGCATACAGTACAGACGTTTTCAGGGGAGATTTTTCCTGGTAATAGGGGGGGGGAGGGGTCAGGCAGGGACGTACACAGGGGGGGGGGGCCCCGGGCCCGGGCACCCCCGAAATCTCACGATTTTTTTCATTTTCCCATAATTTTCTGATTTTTCTCACATAATAATGGGTTTGAAGGATTTGCCCCCCCCCCCGAAACAAATTGCCCCCTCCCCCCGAAACAAATTCCTGCGTGCGTGACTGGGGTCGGGGGTTATGTAGGGGGATCTTTCCATGAAGGAAGTTTTCATGGGGGAAGGGACATTGCTATGAAGGGGACGCCGGACTTCCCAGCATTATTTAAAAAAAGATCAGAAATTAAATATAAAAAAACAAGTTTTTCAACTGCAACCGCAGCAACATCAAAACTTTAAACGAACAGAAAATATTACATATATGATTGGGTTCACCCCCTAGTCAATACCTCACTCTTTAAGCCAGAGATTTTTTAGTACTTTCATAAGAGCTATTTATTCTAATTAACGGCCTTTGTGATTAAGCGGTCATTTTTAAAGAATTGGAACAAAATTCGAACTTTCGCTTAAAGAGCAAGGTATTGGCTAGGAGGCGAACCCCCTAATATACGTATTAAAAATATATGAATATAGAAGTTCGTTACGTTATAAGTTAATTCGTAAGTTACGTATATTTATTACTAATAAAAACGTTCGTAAATAAAATGAAACAAGTTTCGAGAAAGCCATTTAACCAAATAAAAGCAAATTAATATGAAAATTTTGTTTTAATTATTCATGTACTGTGAGCGAAGATCAAAACCTGCATTTATTCAAAAACGTTCAAAAATTAAATAAAAAAAGCAAGTTTTTTTAACTGAAAATAAGGAGCGACATTAAAACTTAAAACGAACAGAAATTATTCCGTATATGAAAGGGGCTGTCCCCTCCCCAACGCCTTGCTCTTTACGCTAAAGTTTGACTTTCTCACAACTCTATTTTTTTTAAACATTAAAAAACTTTAGCGTAAAGAGCGAGGCGTTGAGGAGGGGACAGCCCCTTTCATATACGGAATAATTTCTGTTCGTTTTAAGTTTTAATGTCGCTCCTTACTTTAAGTTAAAAAAACTTGTTTTTTTTATTTAATTACATTTAGATACAATGCAGTTAAATCCCATATAACTCACTGATAATAAAAGCGAGGAAAAGGTTGAATCACACCAATTGCTACCTGCCATTAGAACAGTGCAGTGGATACAGCCGTACCCAAAAACTCTGGACTGTAGCTCAAAGGCGTTAGTCCTAAGAACTCCTCCATCAAGGCAGGGTGGCCGCCATTGAGGATTTATCACTATAGTAGTGTTGTTTTTTTTTTGCCAGTGCCTTTTGGTGATTTTTTGCTTTTAGTAATAATATTTTTTCCAGAATCGTGAATAGCGCAAAAATTCAAAGGAAAGAATTACATAAACGCTTCCTTCAGAATCAGATTAGTGTTGGTATTCTAGTCTTAAGAATACAGTCTGCAGGCAAACGATTATATATTGTCATAAAAGGTACAACAAGCTTTTGCTTTCTTTCACGCAACGTTTTCATTTAATACCTCATATGTATGCTGTTATACTAATGCACTCCAGTTCTTTTAGTTGATTTGCACGGGGATATAGTTGAGCAAGGTAGAAAGGGATGGGGCACCATATAATGTCATTCATTTCTGACTCAGCCGCGATGACTTGACCCATTGGATCAAAGCGATTTCGGATCGGACCATAGAGCGAGCATGTTACAAATACGGAGCCTACTCCGACAGATGAGATCTGTAATTATTTTTGCCCCCATTTGGATGACAATTCTGTTCCCTCGCAGATGTATTATTATCATTATCAAGCACGTTTCTTGTGGTGTCCTAAAAAAGAGCGCCTTAGATTTTTTTTTTCTAAAAGTCTAGATACTCGGAAACTATACCCTTGCTACCACTTTGAAGAGGATTGTAGGCAGAGTAAAAATTGAGTATTTTTGTGACCATTTAGTGTTTTTTTTCCCTCAGCATGTTAATGGTTTTATTTTAGACCTGGTAGTAACCTAGCCTCGAAAAAGGTAAACACAGCCGAGAAACAGACACAGCTTTACAATGCGTTGACCTCCAGTGGTTAGTTATTACGGTAAGTCTTTAGAGGTAATTTTTCTATTACTAGAAATATCTTATACCTTTACTGAAGGTTTTTAAAAGGATAAGCTGCAACCCACCTTATCATAAAATCATTAATTATAAGATGGTTTTGTTTTTAAATGAAATAATAGCTAGTGGCAAAAACGGTCAAGTCTTTACTAATATGGCCAAATTTTTGAATTTTGTAGCTCTAATTAACAAATTAACAAATTATTTTGCGGCTTTAAGATCCAATTAACAAAAAAAACATCTTTTCTTTGTCTAAAATAGTTTTGTGTTAATTTTTACACAGATCATGGTCTCAATCTTTTACTGAATCCTCCTTTCCTCTTCAGCCTACTTTGTTCCTTTTATCCATACAAGTTATAACAGATTAACACCCCTTCCCCTATATCTGCTCCTTTAGTTTGCTACAGATGCGTTTTTTTTCTATGACTTTTTTTTAGTCTATTTAAATTTGATTGTCTCCTTTGCATTTTAAAGATGTTTTTATTAAATCGTAGATAGAATAAGTTTAAATAAATGCAGAACAGGGAAAGTCTTACCTTTATTTAAGATGCCGGCAGGCAACTCTGGTGCGGATAGCGTGCCGTCATTTTCTGCTATTACATCTCTTCCATGTTCCCAGTCTCTTACCTTGTTAGCCGTATCTCTTGGGAGTGATCCAGTACGTAGCTGATATGATACGTAATCAGGAATAGGCTGGTTTTGACGGCGCATGGATGCACTCCATGATGAGGGTCCAGTTGAATATTGTGGTTCTTTCGATGCTGAATACTGTGATATCATTCTGGGTCGAAGCGTGTGGTACATTTGACCTCTCGCAACAACTTCTGTGTCTGAGGCATAATCTAATGATGTGGTTCGACCTCTTGCAGCACTTAGTCTTGGCGGAGGTTGTACTCTACCTGTGGTAGAACTCCGTAAGCTTTGCCGTGTAGGAACTCCCTTTCCCATATTGTATTCATAGAATTCACCGTCACTGAACAACTTTTGCTGACTAGTGCTCAAACCAGAATGACCCCTTTGAGTTTCAACTAATTTGTTTAAGGCCGAGTCTAACACTGGATTATTTTGGCCCCAACTCCTTTGTTCGTCAAATTGTGACTGAACTGGCTTAGTAAGTCTTTCTGAAGTTCTAGCTACCTGGCCCGGAGCATCTATTGAAAACCCTTGGACAATCTGTGTCTTAGGCTGCTGCGTTACTACATCTCTTTCACGATACTTCTCCGTGTAATGCTCACAGACTTCAGACCTCTGAGGTTTCCCACCAACAGTATTAAATCTATTTTGATAGCTCATCTCTCCTCGCTGATTTAGTCGATCAAGTGTTCTAACATCAGATTCTAAATTGCGAAATGGTTGATAGCTTTCATTACGGGAATCATATCTCTCTTCTTCCTGAAAGTTTCTTTTCATTACTACCACTGGAGGGGGCTTATTTTCAATTCTCTGTATAGGTGGCGTTGCAGCGTTTAACGGTTTCCGACGTTGTCGAATTGTTAAAACCAAGCGTTTAGGAATTGACATAATAATAACGACATCATCAAGCCCCATTCGAGTCACGTCAACTAAGTTCACTGCCAGTATTTCATCACCTACCTAAAAGACACAGAAAAATTAGAGATAAGAAATAAAACGGAACTGTTTTCGAATGAGCACTTTATCAAGAAAACGCTGGTAGTGTTACTTAAAACAGTACTTCAAAACTAGGTTTCCAAAATTTTGATTGTAACGTCCGACGATTTATTCAACATTACCGAAAAGTAAAAATCTAATGGGTTAGCAATTGGATTTGGAATTAAGAAATGGATTTAAATATGAGTGAAATTTGGAATAAAATTTGAAATTAAAACTTCAAAAGTGATTTGATGAAAGCTCATTATTCAGAAAGTGGCAGGCGATTGACGGCGGTAGAAGAGAGCGGTAGCAATGCGCTAAGAAATGTCTACCCTCAAATTGGTGAATATACCCCTAGCATCAGTTCTAACCAAAAGAAACAAAAGAAAGCAGAAGACGATGCGTAATCATATTTTAAAATAATTATCTTTAATTTGTACTTTCTTTAATTTATTAAACTATTGCCAAAAAAGTAATTTTCCTCCTGATTTGACTCACTTTCCTTTTTAGGATGTGTCATTTCTGTGTTACAAGTTACGGGAGAGCCACGTGGAAGGACATGTAACGCTGTCTGAGGAGTCAAATTTATTTTCTGTTTACTTCTTCATCAATTTTGGGCTTCTTGGGTTACTATGAAACGAGGATTGCATATTATTGGATCTTTTCCCCTCAAAGAAAAAAAAAATCTATTTAGTATTTGTCCGTAATGTAATATCGTAGGAAGGAGAATTAGGGTCCATTAAAAACAATTTTCGGTTTGGGAACTAGATATCGACTTTAAATATCGATTGGAATAGTACCGTATGTCACAGTCACATACATCCATAGCGTTCCAGTTGCAGAAATCTCATCACAAAAAGACACTTTAGATAGAAATGATACTTATGACGAAGATAAATACATTAGAATAAAAAAAAAAAATTTAAATTTCATTAAATCATGAAAATTCTTCTAATAAATAGGGGTACAAGATAAATACTATTTAAGATAAACCGAAACATCCATTTTAAGGGTTAAAAATCAGTACTTGATTGCAATAAAAGCTAGGTTGGAAGAAAAAAAAATTAAAGACACCTGTATCACTAAATACACTGTAAAGGAAGAAATATATTTTCCCTTGCTACCTCGAATAATTTTTAAGAACTAAAAGTAAAAGTCTTAGGCAGTCATGAAAATTATCCTTGAATAGTTATAAAACTATCTTATGACAACACCATGCTGTAGTCATCTTTTAAGGCATTTTTTGCCTTAAAAGATTTCAATTTTTCTGGGTAGCTGGGAAATATTTATTTTTCAAGCTTTTAATATGCTTGTAGATAAAAGCATTCTTGGGTAAATTTTTCGACGAGAGAAGCAAATGTTTTCAGACTTCATTCTAACGATTCAAAATTTACGCTATGGAATCTTGTTTATAGTAAAACAATTATTTTTTAGTAAGAAGAAAATAATAATCAAACAGTTCATGGTAACGAACTGAAAGTAAAAAGTAACTCGGCTCAATAGTAATCAAAAGTTTAAAAAATTTTATATCAATAGAAACATAGAAAAAATTGGCCTTATATACTGATTCCAAATATTTAAGACAAATTAAATTTAGTGTTACTTATCAAAACATACGAGTCTGAGAAAATTTTCTTGATTTTCAAAAAAGGGGGAAACACCCCCAAAAGGTGAAAGAATCTTAATGAGAATCGAACCGTCAGGCATAGCGTATCTGAGAACCCTGCTGTGGAGGTTTCAAGCTCCCATTTGCAATAATGTTTTCATATTTTCTGCTAGAAGAAAGACCAAGGATGCGCGCTTATTTGTTTGTTTTTTTTTCAGTGCTGATCGCATCAAACCAATGGTCCTAGTATACCGGGACGGGGTTCATTGGAACGGAAATTAAAAGTTCTAGTGTCCTTTTTAAATGACCGAAAATATTTGAGGGCAACAATCCCACCTCTGACGCCCCTTTTCCCCCAAAGTCATCTGATCAAAATATCAAGATAGTCATTTTGTTCAGTATAGTTGAAAGATCCAATAACTATGCCTTAGGGATAACATAGCCCCCCACGGCACCTGGGGAAAGGGCTGCGAGTTTTGAAATTTACCCATTGTTTACGTATAGTATTTGTTATTATCAAGTATAAAGAGATTTTTCATGGCGGGGGAATTTTTTGCTGGAGGAGACTTTCCACGGAGTTAAATATCCTTGGGAGGTTTTCGGGAGTGAACTTTCCGGGGTAAATTTTACACTGAATTCCTATACAAAGTTCTTTTTATTTGTCTTACTTTCTCTTTGCCGACTCAATTTTACATGTGAAGATGTTCCTGGAGAATCGTCCGGGGAAAATTTTCCGCGGGGTTGAAATTGTCTGGAGGATTTTTCTTGGGGGAGATTATCCATGAAAGAAATTCTCCACGGGAAATTTCTGAAGGGAGGAATTCTCCATGGGGAAATTTTCTGTGGGAGCAACTTCCAACTGAGGGGTGGGTAATGTTCCGGGGAAAAATTTTCCAAGGAGAGAGGATATCTGGTATAATTTGAAAAACGATCAGAAATTCAACAAAAAACAAGTTTTTTTTTCAACTGAAAGTAAGGAGGAACATTCAAACTTAAAATGAAGAGAAACTGTTCCGTAGAGCATTGTCGTTTCCTCCTCCTCAATATCTCACTCCTTAGGCTAAAGGTATCTTCTTGTCCCAATTCTTTAAGAAGGACTCTTGAAATACAAAAGTCATTTAATTAGAACGAGAAGCGTTTTTAAAAAAGCTAAAAAACTTTAGCGTGAAAAGCGAGGGATTGAGGAGGGGGCTACCTCCCCCTTCATAAACGAAATACTTTCTATCGGTTTCAAATTTTAATGTTTCTTCTAGTAGTGTCAAGGGTTAATTTAAAACTGAAATATCGGAAGGGTAACTACCTCCCGGGAAGTTATGATGTTGGTAGACTCCAGGATGAGAATTTGAGAGAAACTTTCCAGGAACAGTTGAATACTAAATTTGAGAGTTTAAAATTTGATAATGTGGAAGATGGTTGGAATAATTTTAGAAAAATAATTTGTGAAGTTGCTGAAGGTGTATTAGGGAAGAAAGCAAGAACTGCAACCAAGAATATTAGTGAAAAGGCTTTATGTTTAATAGAAAGGAGAAAGGACTTGTACAAGAATTATCTGAGTGATAGATCGTATGAAAACAAAAGAAATGTAAAGAAAGTGGAGAAAGCATTAAAATATGAACTAAGGAGGTGTGAAGTGGAGGCCATGGATAAAATTGCCGAGGATCTGGAAGATGCAGCTAGACGGCATAATAGTAAAATATTTTACTGGCCCGTTAACAAATTGAGAGGGAGTAGTCAATCCGGACCTGTCCCAGTTAAAGATAGGAATGGGGTCGCAATTAGCGATAAGGAAAAAACTAAAGAGAGATGGGCAGAACATTTTGAGAACTTGCTTAACCGAGATAGAGTTGCAGGAAAAAATATACAGGAAAATGAAAAAGTTCGTGATACTTTGGATGTGAAGGAAGATTTGTTTTGTGAGGAGGAATTAGCAACAGTACTAAAAGGATTAAAGAATAATAAGGCTCCAGTTGCTGATAGGGTGGTAAATGAGTTTCTTAAATATGGTGGCTCTGAGGTCAGAAATAAGCTATTGAAGATTATGAATATGATTTTTGAAAAAGGGGAAGTACCTAACGATTTTAGGAAAACCTTAATTAAGCCACTTTATAAGAAAGGTGATAAAAGTGAGTGTGGTAATTATCGAGGCATTAGTCTGGTCTCTGTAGGTAGTAAATTACTTAGTAATATGATACTTTTTAGACTGAGAGATGCCGTAGACAAAGTTTTAAGAGAAGAGCAGTGCGGTTTTAGAAAATGTAGAGGATGTGTCGACCAAATTTTCACTCTTAGGCTAATAATTGAGAAGTGCCTGAGTTTTCAAATACCTTTGGTCCTCAGTTTTATAGATTACGAGCAAGCGTTCGATTCTGTTGATAGAAGAGCTTTAGTAAAGGTTTTATCCTTGTATGGTATACCAGACAAATACATTAAAGTGATTAGTGCTATGTACGAGAATAACACTGCTGCGGTTAAGGTAGGAAATGAGGTTAGCAGCTGGTTTTGTATTAAATCAGGAGTTAAGCAGGGCTGTGTTCTATCCCCCTTTATATGGATTATTTTGATGGACTTTGTTTTAAGGAGCACAGGAAAGGCAATGGGAGACCACGGAATCAAATGGCGAGGAAAAAGTCTCCTGGACTTGGATTATGCTGATGATTTAAGCATCCTAGATGAAAGTGTGAGCAAAATGAATGAAGTTTTAGAGGTTTTGCGAGTTCAGGGTGCTAGAATTGGTTTGAAAATTAATGTTAGGAAGACTAACTCACTAAGGCTAGGAATAAGTGAAGATGAAAAGGTGACGTTGGGTAATGAAAAGATTGATCAGGTGGGCAGCTTCACTTACCTTGGTAGTATTATTAGTAAAGATGGTGGGAGCAGTGAAGATGTTAAAAATAGAATAGCCAAGGCTCAGGCTGTTTTTTCACAGTTAAAAAAAGTCTGGAAGAATAGGAAGATAAGTCTGCAAACCAAGATTAGAATATTAGAAGCTACAGTGATGACAGTGGTCAAATATGGCTCTGAAGCATGGACGCTCCGAAAAGTGGATGAAGATTTGCTAGATGTTTTCCAGAGAAATTGCTTGAGGATTGTTCTGGGTACACGGCTGACTGACTGTATTTCAAACAATAGGCTATACGAAAAATGTGGTTCAATACCGCTCTCTAGGGCTATAATGAAAGAAAGGTTGAGGTGGTTAGGGCACGTTGTGCGGATGAAGGATGACAGATTGCCGAAGATTGTTCTTTTCGGCCAACCATCTAGGGCTAAACGGAAAGCAGGTCGTCCCCGTATGGGGTGGGGGGACGTCATAAAGAAAGATTTAAAGGAAATTGGAACTTCCTGGGCGGGTGTAAAAAGGGAGGCTTTGAATAGATTGGGGTGGAGGAGGATCGTGCGCAGCTGTTTTGGCCTCAGGCGGCTTGGTGCTGCGGTGAGTTGTTAGTAGTAGTAGTAGTAGTAGTAGTAGGTGCTGATTGTATGGTATTATATATTCACTTACCATACAAAACCTAATATGGTACTTACCTAAATATGGTGGTTGTGAAGTTAGAGATAAATTATTGAAGATTATGAATATGGAGGAGGTACCTAGCGATTTTAGGAAAACTGTAATTAAACACTCTGTAAAAAATTTGATAAGAGTGAGTGTTCCAATTATAGAGGTATTAGATTGGTTTCTGTAGGAAGCATATTACTTAGTAGGACGATACTTTTTAGACTTAGAGATATTATAGATAAAGTTTAATAGTGTGCTTTTAGGAAGGGTTAGTGGATGCATCAACCAAATTTTCACTCTTAGATAAAAAATTGAGAAGTGTATGAGTCATCAGACCCCTTTAATCCAACGAGCAAGCGTTGGATTCAGCCGAAAGAAGAGCTTTATAAAAGGTCCTATCTTTATATAGTATTAAATAAAAAAAAACAAGTTTTTTTAACTGAAAGTAAGGAGCGACATTAAAACTTAAAACGAACAGAAATTATTCCGTACATGAAAGGGGCTGTCCCCTCCTCAACACCTCGCTCTTTACGCTAAGGTTTTTTATTGTTTCAAAAAAATAAATTGTGAGACAGAGTCAAACTTTAGCGTAAAGAGCGAGGCGTTGAAGAGGGGACACCCCCTTTCATATACGGAATAATTTCTGTTCGTCTTAAGTTTTAGTGTCGCTCCTTACTTTTAGTTAAAAAACCTTGTTTTTTATTTAATTTCTGAAGGTTTTTGAATTAATGCAGCTTTGATTTTGGCTCACCGTACATGAATAATTAAAACGAAATTCGCATATTAATTTTCCTTTTTTTGGCTAAATGGCTTTCTCGAAATTTTGTTCTGACGTAACTTACGAATTAACTTACGTAACGAATTTCTACATTCGTATGTTTTTATTACGTATATTAGGGAGTTCTAGGGAGTTCTGTACTTTCAAAAGAGCTATCTATTCTAATTAACCGGCCTTTGTAATTCAGGGGTTTGTGATTCGATCAAAATTCGAACTTTAGCGTAAAGAGCGAGGTATTGACTAGGGGGTGAACCCCCTCATATACGTAAATCATTTCTATTCGTTTTAAGTTTTAGTGTTGCTCCTTACTTTCAGTTGAATTTTTTTTGTTTAGTTTCTGATCGTTTTTTAAATAACGCTAGGAAATCTGGCGCCCCCTTCATAGAAATGTCCCTTCCCCTAAGGAAACATCATCTATGGACAGATTCTCCCCATTAACCCCTACTCCAACGCCCCCCTTCCACCAGAAAAAAATTCCTCCTGAAAACGCCTGTATACTTCCCAATAACCACTACTATATGTAAACAATGGGCTAAGTTTATAACTTACAGCCCTTCCCCTGGGAACTGTGGTGGATTAAGTCCTCCTCAAAGATATATTAACTAGATTTTCGACTATGCTGAACAAAATGGCTTTATCAAAATTTTAATTGGCTGACTTCGGGAAAAGAATGAGCGTGGGAGGGGGCCCAGTTAACCTCCAATTTTTTCGGTCACTTAAAAAGGGCACTAGAACTTTTAATTTTGGTTCGAATGAGCCTTCTTACGATATTCTGGGACTGCTGGATCGATACGATCACCCCTGGGGAAAAAAACAAAAAACTGATAAATAAACACGCATCCGTGATCTTTCTTCTGGCAAAAATTACAAAATCCCACATTTTTGCAGATCGGAGCTTGAAACTTCTATAGTAGGGTTCTCTGATACGCTGAATCTGATGGCGTGTCTTTTCCATTAAAGTTCCGTGAGTTTTAGGGGTTGTTTTCCCCATTTTTCGAAAATAAGGCAAATTTTCTCAGGCGCGTAACTTTTGATGAGTAAGACTAAACTTGATGAAACTTATATATTTGAAATAAGCATAAAAATCTGATTCTTTTAATGTATCTATTGGTATCAAAATTCCGTTTTTTAGAGTTTCGGTTACTATTGAGTCGGGTTGCTCCTTACTTACAGTTCATTACCACGAACTGTTTGATACCAGATACACACCTTAAAGTGATTAGTGCAATGATCGAGAGTATCATTGCTGTGGTTAGTAGCGAGAGTAACAGGAAATGAGGTTGTGCGAGAGTAACAGGAGTAAAAAGGGGAGGTTCTACTCCCACGGGGCACCCCTGCTGCCACCTATAACTTTTTTGCACCCCTAATATGGGCATAGAGTCCCTAGAGAGAACACGTGGTTAATGGGGTCAATGACCTCTTTCTCCAGGTGTGTTTTTGGCACGCTCGAGGCGAATGTTATGATCCAGAAATAGTATTTGTTGTTGTTGCTCGAGGCGAATGTTATGATCCGGAAATAGTATTTGTTGTTGTTGCTCGAGCCAAATGTTATGAGTTTCCCAGAAACAGTTAGATCACGTGTTTCCTTCTCAGCCAATCAGAGGGCTTGTTTACATATTAGCGGCGGAGGGAATATAAGGAAAAGGATTTTTGCTATAGTTTTATTAGTCTGTGAATAGAATTCAAAGGAGTGAGAAGAACAGTTTTGACTTTACTCATTTGGATATATATTTGTAATAATGAGTGGAATGTTTACACTAATAGAAGTTGATAGTGGAGTTGATGGTAATAATACAAGAGCACCAAACATTGCGGTGGAAATTACGAAAGGATCGCGGCTTTGTCTGGAATGGGATGCAGTATATGCAAGATATGTGATATCCTTGAGCAAATTTAAAATGGAAGATCAATTATGTTTCGCCGCAAAAGTTGATATAGCACATGTGAATAGACTTCAATGTGCTTTAAGTGCATTAGTGAAACATATCGAAGACAATAAACTCTATCGCTAATTGTACATGCTCTGTATTATTGATGTTGTTGTAATTATTCAATAAAATTGTTTCGAAATCGAAAACGTTTTCTTTCTTTTCTGGTTAGGGCTAACGAATCAGGCTCAGTCTAGAGTCAGCAGTCAGAGTGAAAGGACTGAAAAATGAATAAATTTGAGAAAGAGAGAATTAGATCAAATCTAGTGTTTATGGAAAAACATTTGATTTTGGATGATGATTTTCTCGAGTTATCTCTTCAACGCAGGATATTCTCTCAGGAAACACTTGACAATATAATGAAAACTGATTCTCCCCCATTGGACTATTGTATGAAACTTTTAAAATGTGATTCAAATGCTTATGCTCAATTTATTGATATATTAATTGGAACAAGGCAGAATCATATTGTGGATATACTTTTGAAAACATTGCCAACAGATTACATGTAGATGGCTCCTCCCTCATTCGAAAGAGGTAACGTTACAGAGTTACTCCTCTCCCTTTCCTCCACTTTGAATTTATCGAGCGAGGACGATCAGTTTCGTTTTAGCTGTGAGTGAGTTGACATCGGAAACCAAAAAATGTTCTATATATATGTCCATTGTGCTTGTACACTCTTGGCAGTTGGACTCAATGTGAGAATTGTACAATTATTGATGACTATAGTGAAAAGTGTAAATTATGTAATCCTTGTAAATTACATAGAGGCTATGCAGTACAAATTAAAGGATGTAATTCATGTCTTGAAGAGGTGTGTGACTCTCACCCTAGAGGGCACCTGTGCTCCAATTGTCACAATGATAAATGTGATCAGTGGGTGAATACTTACCCCGCTATGATTGGAAAGAATCCTAAACGTGATTTTAGTTTATTTCTACGAGATTGGTATCGTCGCGGATTTAAATTATTCTGGGAAGAGGAATCTGGTCTACGATTCAACAGTTGGGGTAACACGACAATCTGGTTTCTACGTCATCGCTGTGACGACACTGCCTATTATGACTATAAACCAAGTGATTTTTATTTGGCAGTTAACGAATGTGATTCACCACTTGAAAACACTGTATGTGATATTGCTTCAAATAGACAGATTGAAACTCGTGAATTTCGTAATATGAATGCAAATAGTATCATTGACTATACAAAGAGATATGACAAGAGTGAAGTTACATTGTACTGCAGAAAATGTGACCCTGACATTGCAGCACATCAGGATCAATATACAGTGAATCCAAATGATTTACCAGCATTAGTGGTTCACGACAGTTGCCTATACACCGATGAAGAAATCTAAAAGTGAAGATTTAAAGACATTGTTGTATATATACATTTTATTAATAAACAAATTCACAAACATTTTTTAAGCACTTTACTCATAGGGCACTGAAATCAATACTGTATAGGTCTGAGAGGATATTTTCCACTAGAAAGTCGTTCAGACGGGGATTGTCACTATAAATGTGGAGAAACTGCTTGTAAGTATAGCCACGACATCGGAACACAAAATATAGTAGTGCATGGAAGCCACAGCTTTTAGTCGTTAGATCCTGCACCCTCTTTCGATTTTGAATAATAGTTTTCCCACTGCTCTCAATATAGTTGCTGATGTGAGGTGTGTAGAATGTATAGGGTAGACCAAGAGGATCAAAAACTTCGATATTCTTCACTGTTTGATAGATGCACAGCCAATGACCCGTCAGCACAGTCGACGGACTGCTATTAACAATAATCAAGGTATTGTTCGCGCTTTGAATTTTTCCAAGATAGTCTGAGGGTAGACAATAGGATTTGTACTGGGACATGTAGGGGTCCATATTAAATACACTGATTATTTGACTGGTGTTCATGGCGCCAAGTCTAGTAGAACACTACCTTCGGGAGTGATTTCCCAATAGGTTTCATATTGATTTAGTGAAATTAGGGCAATACTCTCAGCCAATGGGTCGGCAAATGTACACTCTAAACGAACACTCCCCGTACGTACTATACTCATATCCTGTGTGCCAGACAAATCCAATACAATGATACCATGTGTTTTAGCAAACATATCTTCGGTTATACCATTTTCAAATAGTTGCGAATCATGATCTAGGGTTTGCATGGTCAACTCATACAATGTTCTATAGGATTTATCAAAAGATAGATTGTAGAGTGGGATGCCGTTTACTTTGCACACAAGAGATGAAAGTCCAAACATCTCAAATTTATGTGGACATTCAGTCCATGATCCTATTGCACTGGCGCTTTTTACAAATGCCAAAGCCAATTTCGAGGGGATTTCGCCATTGATAAAGGATGAATCGGTGAAGGTGCGTGACCCCATGGCAATATGACGTTGATTGGTGATTGTATGAGGAACAAGTAGTTTAATATTGTTGCCATTGGCTCTCAGTTTTTCCACGGCCAAAGCAACAGAACTCATGACCTGTTGTTTGCGTACATGAAGTATTGCCGAAGTGAGGGAGAGACTTACATCGGGATTGCCAGCAAGTTCTTTTCTCAATATGAAATTGGAGGGTGCAAGCGTCAATTTTATATCCACTTTAACATTGGGCGGCAGCCATTGTGGTATATTAAATATTTCATGATATATTTTGCCAACTAGATGTAATTCACTAGTTGTAGCATTTTTAAGTGCATCTGTACTATCAGTATTAGTAATATATTCATATCCATTGGAGGCGCCTCTCAATTCCTTGTATGACTTGGGTGTCATCAGCATGAATTGCATATAGCTTGCATAGTTGGAGAGATTGTTGCTTGTGCTCACCAGCGTGCCATTGATGTAGACACTAATTTGACGAAATAAATTATGTAGTATACAATTTTCATAGGATATCCCATCGGCCCGAATTGGCATTGTATTATCGGATTTCCGGACTTTCATTTGCAAATCTATAAATGTGGACGATAAATCTATGAAGTAGTCTTCATTGGAATAAATTTGAAAGTGGATATTATCGGAGAGGGGTTGTAGTGGATAAAATTGTTCATAGTATCCATGCTTGACGCTCACATCAACATTTTCTGCATTGAATAGATTCAATGAGGCGGTTATTGAAGGTTGAGAATCCTTATGTGGTAGGTAGGACATCTTAGGAGAAGAAATCTAGTTTCGATCTAACAATTTTCTTCCTGGGGCTTCTGGTTACACTACGTGTCGGCTTTTTCCTTCTTTTCTTTGACAAAAGGGATGTCTTACGTTTCCGACCTGAGTAGAGACTGATGAGTGATGCATTGTTTCTTGACCTTTTGAAGCCTTTACCATTTTGTTTTAATTTCTCGCCAAGGGTTCGCTCACTGGACCTAAGATTTTCCGAAGCACTTTTTTTAAAATCCTTGCCAGAGCCCCAATCGTATAGTGTAGAGGATGCAAAATCTGTCGCAGCCGGTACAAGATATTTTCTAGCCAGTGGTAGTGAAGAGCGAAACAGCTTAGCAAACCAACTGCCAAGACCGTAGCCAGACATTGACGAGCGACCCTTGTAATAGTCCATTCCATTGCCCTGTTGTCTTGGGCCAAGAGTATTAACATAGCAGTCAATATCAGGACAAGTGAATACCACTTTT
>JAQQPU010015347.1:0-21375 GCA_029168905.1 Artemia sp. Kazakhstan ARC1039
CTAATAAGAGACAATAAAAAGATACGAACCACCGACAAAACAATGAAGATACAAAAATATTACTTTTTATAATTGCATAAGTGCCCATTTGGCTGACCAAGTATCAAACAAGCTGTTTTGACCTCAGGCGGCTTGGTGCTGTAGTGAGTTGTTATTTGTAGCAGTCAGCTTTCGTTGCTTACGGGAGTGCAAGCTATATGTTTTTGTTTCTTTTCGTTTTTTAGGTTGTTGTCCAACATTATCTTTAGCTAAATAGCGACGAAGAGCACACTGCCTTTCCCCCACGAACATCAAAAACAAGAAGAACAGCAGGGAATTCTTTTCTTAAGACAGTGAAGATGATTTGAATGAATATTTTGGTCCTATGTTCAAGGACAGTCTTCAGCAAAACAAAAATATATAAAAGAATAAAGACTCACAACAACATATGGAAAAAAAATTGTATTTTAGTTTTATTGGTCGCATGTTGTTGTGAGCCTTCCTTCTTTTATATATTTTTGTTTTGCTCAGGACGGCCGTTGGACATCTGGCCGAAAAATCCATTCAAATTATCTTCACTGACTTATGAAACGAATTCCTTATTGTTCTTCTTGTTTTTGATGTTCATGTATCTTTAACTAATATCAAATATAATATGGCAGGTGTTTGTACCGTGAGTCAGATTTGAACTAGGGTCAAATTAACTTAATGCATCATAATACAAGATTATCCATGTGGAATTTTATCAAATTTATGGCTACTTTTAGTAATGAGCCACATCAGCATTAGCATCGATACGTTTCAATTTATGGCTTAGAATCCAATTTCCATACAAAAGTAGTAAAGAAAGACAGATACTTGGCAAATGTGAAATACAATGAGCAAAGTTTGGAACAATTAGGCTTCAACAAGTTTTCCAAAAAAGGCTGCATATGAAGTAGTAATTACACAATAGAACTTTTCGCAACCCTCTTTTCATAACTGGAATTACTGATAACCTTGAGGAAGATATTTATGACTAAAATTATAAAATTTATTGTACAAAGGTAGACAATTATCGACATAAACTTCTCAAAAGGAGGTAATATCAGAAAAAAGAAGAAGTCAGATTAGTTTTGCAAGGTTCACTGGGATTTTACATTTGATTTTCCGGCTCGAGTGAAGCAAATGCTCATTTATGAAGGGTAAATACCCCAACACCACCCAAATAAAAAGAGTGCATCATTTTCGAAGTCATGGCTGCAATTGCAGAGTGCCTAAAAGTAGCTAGCAAGACTATTGGAAGAATGCTGCTAAAGGCCTGTGAAGCGGTTTTTTTTTGCTAGAACCTAAACAGTTTCTCTATTACCAGCAATATCCCAGAAAGCTGTTGCAGAAACAGCTTCAAAAAATATACTGGATTTAAATGGCTGCACACAGTTTGGAGCCATGAGAAGAGAAGAGGATGACTATGGTTTTTTTTTACTAGGTGTATGGATTAAAAAAAAATAAAAAAAAAATAGGCTACTATCTTTTAATTTTTGTCGAAATAGAGGGCTACGGATGAACCTCACTGGCAGGAGAAATAAAAGCTTCGGTTCAAACATTCTATCATAATCAATTACTACATTGGTTGTTGATATTGAAATTTTAAATATATTCTGGGCTCCATTGATCATTCAAAAGGCTATGTCACAATTTGTGTGCATACATAAAAACTGATAATAATGGAAAAGTGAAGAGCAACGTCAGGAAAGCTCACAGAAATTTGTTTGAAAAGAAGCCCGACATTTATGAGGGAACAACAGTTTTTAAAAGGACGAACTGTAATGTAACTTAAAAAAAAGATCATGAGATTTTAGAATGGTGTAAGTTGAATGGCCATGATATTTTGTAAGTGCAAATATATGCCACTAAAAATACCTTTCTGGTGTCCATGAGTCCAAAACTGAAAGGTCCATAGTAAAACTTACTCCCATCCTCAGCAAGTCCATCTCTCTCAGCTACTAATTTCTTTCTTACTCAAGAATTAATTTCTCTTCATTTTACGCAAAATACTAAAATGAAGATCAATATATCACTTCGAACATAGAATTATTTCGTTTCAAGTTTCCAAACCTGAAATCTATCTTGTACCTCTCACGTTTCTTGCTAATAAGGGCCTACTGACTAAGTTTACTGATTTTCATTCCATTTCAAACTAAGAAGGGAATTCACACAATAAAATTATCACATCATTGTTTCACACTGAACAAACTTTAACAGGCTATCTTAAAACCTGAATGATATTTAGAAGAAGAAAATTGATAAGGACAGACAACGGTGGAGAAGGAAACCTTAGATTCTTTACTTGAATAGATGTCTTGTTATATAGAAAAAAACATTACATTACCCGAGCAGGTATACAACCGCCAAGCATCTAACAAGAATGAGGGAAACAACGTAAACAGTCACTCAGTTTAGAGAACTAGAGTAATAAGCGATTAGGAAACTTTGAACCCTTGGGATATTTTGCTGGTGACATGGAAGAAAACCCGCAATGAACTCGCAAAATCTTCAAACACCTTCAAAAACATCACGCTTAGAAAACACTTAAAACATCTTCAATTTCAAACACGTATGGAGCCTTTGCTGATGGCTTGGAGTAAAAATCACAATGAGCTCTCAAAAACTTCCAACACTTCAGATACCTTCAGAACCTTCATAGTTCAAACACAATTCGAACACCTTCGAAAACTTCAAACACCTTAGCATGCCTTTGGCAGAGGTGTGGAAGGCATGACATGGCATGGAAACCACAATGGGCTCGCAAAAACTTGAAAGACCTTCGAAAACTTCACATTTAAAGCACACTTTAAACCCCTTCAAACGCCTTAACAAAAACTTCAAACGTCGTAACAAAAACTTCAAACGCCTTAGCAAACCTTTGCTTGTGGTCTGGACGAAAAATCACAAAGAGTTCGCAAGAACTTCAAACACCTTCAGAAACTTCACACTTCAAATAGCTACAAAACTTTAAACACATTGAGAATCTTTGCTGGTGGCATCGACGAAAAAGCGCAATGAGCTCACGAAAATTTCAATTTGTTCAAATACCTTCAAAAACTTTAAGTTCGATACACACCTGAAACAGCTTTATAAATTTCAAATACCTTAGGAAACGTATGGCGGTTATTGGAGGTTTATTGTGCGGGGTCACCACTTTTATAGGCAAAAATGGCACAAAGAGTTGCTATGCCACTTACTGGAGGGGGAAGATCTATCTTTGGCTCCAAATTAGTGGGATTTCCGCGGTTACTCCAACGGTTCCGTGTATACCAACGTGATCGGATGGTCTATGGCCACATTTAAAGCCAAAGTTTAGCGATAAGATTTCTAACTAACTCTTTTAGACTCGACCTAAGCTGAAAAGTTAAAAGAGTACATAGTAAAAAAAGCTTACTGTAATCACTCCACGTTGTATAAAAGAACTGATTTCAAAAAGACTCTTTCTCCCAGCCCGCTAGCCGCGTGCTGCGGTAGGGGTTACGAGGGTGGTAAATGAATATTTCCAGCCAATCCTTGGACTTACTAATTTACTGGCCAACCTCCCTAACTGCGCAATTCTTTACCTCGTGGTCTATTAAGCACGTACGCAGTTAAGAGGACCCAAAATGGCGTCACAAAATAAAAAGGAAAATTAATATTTATTACTTGAGGAAGGAAAATAATTAAGGGGCCAAAAGAAATGAATGTGGGGGGGACATTTATCTGAAAAAACTGGGACCAAGGGTTCCAACACCTCCCTCCTAACATAAATGGCCCGTATCTCCGGTGGATTGGCTGGAAACTCAGACATAAAATCAAATTAAAATAAACACTAAATTTTTCTTCATCTTGCTCCGGTCTTCCTGTTTACTTCTTTCTTATAGCTCCTGCCGTGCGAGGGTTTCTGCCTTGCCGAGTAGTGTGGGGTACTATGAAGTTTTCCTCATTTTCAGTAGCTTCTCTTCCTCCTCCGTTGGAAATAATTGCAGGATGTCGTCCTTGGGACTCATAGAAATTGATTGTGCACAGCACAATCAAAAACAGAAATTTTCTTGCTCTCACGAATTTACATTTGAGAGGAGCAGAGAATCAATTTCTGGCACATGTGATGATGCCAGCCATCGTGAAAAATTGGCTGCACTAGCCTCTTAATTTCCATCTGTGGAAACAACCCCAAATCTCGATAAAAAAAGTGAATTGCCCCGTGGCATAATTTCAAATAGTCTAAGCCCGAAAATACACCGGCCTGTGAAAACGATAAGGGTTCAGGAAAATGAAGTAAAAATCTGAGCGAATCATGAATCGCTTTCTTCTAGTTTCCCTCCCCTGGGATAATTAACTGAAGAATATATGTTGAGGCTAATTGAAAATGAAATTTGGATACATCTCCCACTGAATACAATTTGCCGGAAATACTTGTCGACTCCCATGAAGGATAACAGCTATGAATAGGGTTGCTGGACAACGGTTTGGGTGAAGTATGAAGTGACTGGGAGAGAGTATTCCCCATGGACTACAGATCAGAAAGGCAAAATCTCGGTAAAGGGATCACAACTTGTCCGCCAGTTGTGCATTGACGAAAATGGCTACCTTTTGCGACTTCCCGCAGGGGATCTTCCCCAAGGGATTCCTCCCCTCATAAAGGATCGACATATCTTTTGAATTGATAATACTAATTTCAGATTCGTTTCCAAATTTTTCCAATCCGACTCGACATTCAATATCTCCCAACTTTCCCCCAACCCGTTGTAGGTCATTCATCTCTCTTTTGTAACCATCTTCTTTTATTCCCATTGGGTCTTTGACCTCTTTTTCCCCCTTATTATCCATGTTTTCAAGGCACAGCCCATCCAACATTTTTTGTTTTTCGCCACTGCAGGCTGAATCTCAAAATTTTGTCTCTTCTTTGCATTCCTCTTTTCGTCTCTACTTTTTTCAATTCTGTCATTCGCGCAAAATAATAAATCACCGTTATATCTAATTTCTACTCCAGTGTCCCCTATCTTTGACTGCCTCACTTCATTGTAGCTCCGTTTAATATCTCTTTTCTCTCTCTTAGTTTTCTTTTGTTTTGTAGTAGCATTGAATAAATCGTCCTGAAATCTGAATTGGACTTCATTGTCCATCCTTGACTGCATTTCTTCATTGTATCTCCGTTTAATATCGTTTTTCTCTCTTTTAGTTTTCTTTATTCTTACCGCAGAAACAATTTTTTCGTCATCAAATGGGAACTGTACTCCGACATTTGGTTTTTCATATTCTACTAAAATCTCTCGAACTTTCTGAGGAAAAGCGCATACAATAAATTTCGTCTCATTTCTCTCTGGAACACTCAGCGTTTCATTTTGGCCTGTACTTGTTCGCGTCTCATATTCATTAAAAGTGTCTCAAGTTTTCTATTATTTGCAAATTTTCCTGAAAAATCAATTTCGCGCGTCTTATTTTCAATATTATGTGGTCTTATTACTTCTGCATCCCATTTTTGTGGATTATCAACATTTTGAACAAGCGTATCATGTATTTCGTTTTTCCGATAGGGTGGCACAGCCTTCACATTTGTTTTATGGGCCGGTTCACCTTCCCGCCTTGTCAACGAAGTAGTATATTTTTCCCTCGTAGTGTAATTTTGTAATTTTTACTCTGTTAAAGAAGTCGCTTCTAACTATAGGAGATTTCCGATATCTCCAAAGTCTCCTCCTACTAAAACATTCACTGCTAGCGTAGGTACTAAGCCTACTTTTATCGTTTTTCTCTGGACCGTACCGTCCTTCTTTGCAATTTCTATTCTTACCCAAGCAGACGGGTATGGGTGCTTGTCTCCATAATAACATAATGTTGTAATCTTATTTTTATGGTCTATCTCCGTTCTATTAATTAGGCCAGTTCGCACATAGGTTTGGTCACTGCAGGAATCAATTGCCATTTCGACTAATTCCCCGTTCAACTTTCTGTATATTATATGCAACTCTGCAAATGCGTAATTTTTTTCCTTATTATGGGTCATGGCCCAGGCTTTCGTTTTATGTGGTTTTTGGTCATATTTACTGGGGCAGTTTCTTGCAAAATGTTCCGTGGTACCACAGTTATAGCAAGTTAGTTCTCTTTGCGCTGTGTTATAGTGCATATTTTTGTTATACTCTCTATATTGAAATATGTCTGTCTCCTCAAATTCCTCTCTTATTTCGGTCCACCTATTTGCCATTTCCGCCATTTCGTCGCTTGTATTTGGGTTCTTTTCTTTCAAACATATTTTCAATTCTCTGTGGGTATTTTCTAAAAACTGTTCCATTACTGTTTTATTTACCACTTCCGTCAATTTTTCTTTTATCTCTTCCGGGTCTTCATACATTCTATAATTTTCTAACTCTAGCCATTTTAAACACATATCTTTCAATTTGTACCCGAATTCTTTATATGTTTCGTTGTCTCGTTTTCTTTCGCTTCTAAACCTTCTTTGAAAGGGCTCGGGGGAGAGTTGAATTTTTTCAAAAATGGCTTGTTTTAGTCTTTCAAAATCCCTTGAGTACTCCATTGGTAATGCTTTATAAGTAATTTTTGCTTTGTAGTTAAGGAGGGGCTGTATTCTTGTCACCCAATTTTCTCTCGGTAATCCGCTTAATTCCGCCGTTTTTTCAAAATTGTATATGTATAAATGTACATCTTTATTTTCTTTCATTGGCTGAAGGTTTACTGCCTGCATTATCTCTATTGTAGACGATTTCTGAGGCTCTTGGTAATTTCTCCCTGCAATCATTTCCATTATGTATTTTCTTTCCTCTCTGTCTGCCTCCTCCTTTTTTTTCTCTGGCTATCCTATCAGCCTCTTCTTTTTTTTCTCCGACTTTCCTATCAGCCTCTTCCTTTTTTTCTCTGGCTATCCTATCAGCCTCTTCCTTTTTTTCTCTGGCTATCTCTCTTTCTCTCATGAAATTTAATATTTGTTGCGTTGTATCTACTTGAGTACTCCTTCGCGAGCTCCTACTGGAAATTGAGCTTCTACTACTCCTGCTACTTTGCCTACTCTGAATCTCACTGTTATTATATTCTCTTAACTCGTTTTCTGAGTCTACTCGTTGTATAATATTTTCTTCTCCCTGCAACTCCCCTACTTTTTGTACCTTCTTTGAAGGGTGAGTTTGTTTTGTTATACCCGTTCTTTCATGTAATAATTTTTCCTCATGTATTATCGCCACTGTTTCTTTTGTTCGGATTTCTCTATCTGCGAGTAATTCTTTCTGCATTTGTTTTAGACTTTTCTCTTCTTCTCTGGTTCGTACCGGGGATCGCTCTACTACTGATTTTGGTTTGAAGATATCCTCTTCACATGTCTGAGAAATGTCTATTTCATCTGTTGAGTGATATATGGTTCTATCTGATGGTGTTTTTCTTAAGGTATTTCCAGCGGGAGTTGTATACAATTGTGTGTCTGAATCCAATTTTTGTTTTACCGCGGTAGATCTTGTCTGAATTCTTCGTTTGTCCGCCATTATTTCAAGGTTTATTTAACGTCTTTCGTTCAAATGAAAATCCTTTATCAATGTTTCTTTTTATCCTTTCGTGAAAAATTATTTCCTTTTAATTTCTCGATTATCTGTGGGTGGCGTAGCCTCCCTTGTCTCACAAGTTAATTATTCGCGTGATTTTATTGATTATTAAATTTTATTACCTATTATTATCCGACTAGGCACAGCTCAGATAAAAATTTTCTCTTTACAATGTTTTATATATGTACCCACCATAGGCTACTTTCTAGGCAAAATTAACCTGTCTCTTCGAAAGCGCGGAATTCTTTTATTATCAGATTTACTGATAGGACCTTAACTCGCTGCCACGACTTATTGGAGGTTTATTGTGCGGGGTCACCACTTTTAAAGGCAAAAATGGCGCAAAGAGTTGCTATGCCACTTACTGGAGGGGGAAGATCTCTCTTTGGCTCCAAATTAGTGGGATTTCCGTGGTTACTCCAACGGTTCCGTATTACCAACGTGATCGGATGGTCTATGGCCACATTTAAAGCCAAAGTTTACCGATAAGATTTCTAACTAACTGTTTTAGATTCGACCTAAGCTGAAAAGTTAAAAGAGTGCATAGTAAAAAAAGCTTACTGTAATCACTCCACGTTGTATAAAAGAACTGATTTCAAAAAGACTCTTTCTCTCAGCCCGCTAGCCGCGTGCTGCGGTAGGGGTTATGAGGGTAGTAAATGAATCTTTCCAGCCAATCCTTGGACTTACTAATTTACTGGCCGACCTCCCTAACTGCGCAATTCTTTACCTCGTGGTCCATTAAGCACGTACGCAGTTAAGAGGACCCACAATGGCGTCACAAAATAAAAAGGAAAATTAATATTTATTACTTGAGGAAGGAAAATAATTAAGGGCCAAAAGAAATGAATGTGGGGGGGACATTTATCTGAAAAAACTGGGACCAAGGGTTCCAACAGCGGTGGCATGACAGAAAAAGCATAATAAGCTCGCAATAACAAATGCTGTCTATAGTCTATTTTTTCAAGTTTCAAACTCAATATGGGTTTTAATTTTAATAAAAAACATAAAAATACACTTGACATAATTCCTTGTGAATTGATGCACGTTTGGGCCCGTAATAATTGCACACGCTATGTACAGCGGGATCTCCTGTCTTCTGCAATTTCCATCCCAAACCGCCATCAATCATCAATCAATTTAATACAACTTCTCTTCCGCTGATACTTCAAACTTTAGTTTGAAGTATCAAACTAAAAATATAATAAATTAAAGAATTTTGAACATCATAATGAAACAAAAAAATATACACAATATATTTTTAATCCTTTAGATCTTTTTTTACATTCTTTTTAATGGAGCTGAGAGACCTACATGATTTCACCTTTTGCAGAAGTGCATTCCACTCCCTAGCACATGCAATTCTTGGAAATAATTTTGACTTATCCGTCAGTATCAGGGGTAAATGTCTCAAAATGATTGTGTATTTTAACTGTGGATTTGTGAAGTTAATGTGAATACACAACAACTTGCTTGTAAAAGCAAAAGACCTTATCGGGCGACAGGCTCTGTGTGATGTTTTACGGTGTGATCTACCTTGTGGCATATCGCACATTGAATCTGCTTTTCTCTCTATGTCTGTGTGTCCTAACAGACATATTTTCCCTGCTTTAGGGAGTTGTCCATCAAATGTAAAGTGTTGTCTTACTTGTTTCAGTACTATTTTGCAAACAACAAAAGGTAAAACAATGACGAGCTATTCCAAGACAGAAGAAAATTGTCCAAATGTACATTACAGCTCTGAAATTTAACCTCTCCTCCTTTCCTTATCAAGATCCTGTATGTATTTTTGCAAAAGAGATGTTTGTTTATTTTGGTTGTTTTGTCATAATTGTGTTTGCTTATAAAACGTTAAAGATGAAAACATTGAGAACGTCACACGCTTATGTATATTTCCAAAGCAATCATTCTTTCCTTATGCATAGCTTTGATACAATAATATTCCAAATCCTTTCACATTCTCTGGATTCGGAGATTTGTTATGTCAATCCTTTTTTCCTTGAAATGACTTTTAGAAAAAGCCATTCCATAAGAATGAGAGACTTCAATTTTCAATTTAGGATTTTGATGCAATGGTCAATTGGGACTGTTCTATTTGAAGTTAGGACACTTGCATAGGAGTTTTCTTATTTTCTTCTTAGGCCTTTTTTTATGTTTTGGTTTGTCTTCCTTATTTAAATGATGGGAGAGGAGACGTTTAATGAGTTTTTTTTTACTTTTTTTCTGTTTCTCTTTACTAGTGTTGACCTCAGGCGGCTTGGTGCGGCAGTGAGTTGATAGTAGTAGTAGTAGTAACAGTAGTAGTAATAATAAACTAAATTATATTTCAACAACAAAAAAAACTCAATAGAACAATCACAAGCCCCAACAAAGGCTCCATGGTCTGTAAAAGAGGGAAATCACGAAACAAAACATTCAAATTTTAAATTATTTATCATTTAAACACATAAAGTGCCAAAAAGACCTACTCACAAAAATAGAGAGTAGAAAAAAGAATCCTTACTACATTTATTAAAATACAGAAATTAGATTTATTAATACATGCAAGGGGGTTTTTCGTTTTAATTGTAACGATTGACTATTCAAAACCCTGGAAATGTATTCTCCGAGGTTTTCTAAAGCTACAAGGATATTTCACACTATCACTGGATTTATGATCTCACCTTCGTCCAAGGACTAGCAATTGATTGTCCAGCCTTAGGGTAAGAGTTACCGTCTCTGAAGAGATTTCTAGAGAATCAGAGTCTCTATGACACTGAATAATGAAAAAAGGGTGGCTCCCGTCTGGTTCTTTCTCTCTCTCTCTGTCTGTTTATTTGGGACGTCCCAGTAATGTCCTTAGGAGTTAACGTAGCACCTTTAAAATTGCCTCTACTATTTATTTTATGGACTTGGTCAATTTGATATTTGATATTACAGGGGAATATCTATTTCTTCTTAAAAACACGCACAAAACGGATAAAATCTTCGACTGCTCATCTACGTGGTCGGATTATCGGTCTTGTCGTTTCAGTTGCAGCTATTGTAAATCAAGTAATATTTTTTTTATCTCCTGAACAGGAGGTGATACTTCTCGAATGATAATCCTGAGGATAAAAAAATATATATATTGTAAAATAATATGATCCGAAAATATAGTCAAAGATTTTTACTTAGAGGGGACGTTACATTCTTATATGGGAACAACTAAAAAATTACCTAATTATAAGAAATACATAAAAACTCTTGAAAATGGTAAATATCTTGAGATATAAGGTGCCACAGGCCAAAAGCCCCTCACCGCTTTTTTTCTATGTAACTGTCATTAATAATCACAATATTTTATTTCTAAAATATGTCTCCTTTGAAATTCCCTCATCATTAATGCAAGAAAGCTTCTGTTATTTATTCAAATGCTTCTTATTCATAAAGGCTCGAAAACTTATCTAACCACTCTATTTCTTGAATCTTAAACATCTTTTCTTCCTCAAAGAAAAATCGAAAAAGATGCCAAAATTTTCTCACGTATCGAACGAATGTAATTGAATTACTAGAATTTTCACGGGGCTCTTATTCAAGAATTCCTTTGGTTCCAAATACCTGGAAATAATTTTCAAGGGAGTTCACGTCTTCAGCTCAAACATTAAAGTTGGTATCAAGTTTTTAATCCATCCTTTTGCATAGGTTTGGGCTCATCTCTAAAGCAACCTAGCCCCTAAAGCGTACCTAGTTACGGAATTGTGAGAACAAAGATTAGAAACAGTTTTCTCACATAAGCAACTGCTTTAAACCTATTTCGCAGTGCCATTCCTCAGCAGATACTTAACGTAAGAATGTAAAATGATCTGTGGTCTACAAATAATCCATCAATCAGAATCAAGTGTACAGTCTTACAAATCTTAAGCAAACCAGTGACATACAATTGAGACATAGGCATTATGGTTCTTTCACACCATGTCGTAGAACTTTTACATTTGCATAGCTTAAGACGTTACGATACGTTATATGATCTTAGGGAGCAAATTTTGTCAGTAACGTAGGCAGGGCAGTGCCAAACAGACTCAAGCTCTATATTTAATTTTCGGTTATGTAAGGTTTATGTTACGCCACGGAAAAGTTAACACAGTAGCAACAAAATGGAATTCCTGCCACGACGATTAATAGATTTTGAAAACAAATTTATCAAATTTTCCTGGAAAACCTTCCATGCTTAATCAGAGCTTGACTCATCATTTACTTTCCGTATTTTCAATTTTTGAATAGTTTGATTATGATGATTTTAGACGATAATTATGACAGTTTCATTGATTATTGCTCTAGATTAGTATGGAAAGACTTACTTAGGTGTGAAAGTTATACTTAAAGTAACGTAACTTAACCAATTAGCATAACAAATTACATACGTAGTGTAAAAGCCACTTAAGATAGCTTAGCAATTCTCCATAAGTTCGATTAGACTAACCTACGTTGTACTTTAATATAGCGAAATGACAAAAATATGTTTCTAGGGAATTTGAGATGACAAATATTGGCTTGAAAATCCTGCTCAATTGTCTACAAAGTTGCGATAACATCCCTCTGCTATATTTTTCATATCACTCCCTTGTCTATACATTGTCCATACATAGTTTTACTGTTGGCTAAGGAGTTTTTTCGACGATCTACTTGATGTAAAAATATTCTTAATTTAAAAATATGATTTTATATTGTTTTAAATGCTTATCTTATATTTTATGCACTTTTATTTACCTCCGTAAATTTTTGTCTGATCTTGTAATCAATATTTACCAAATTTTCTTGGCCAGGTTGAGTTAAAATCTTGCTTGTACATCGATTTTGATGGAAATGCTCTAATCAGTTCTAATCAATTAATTCATTATTTTTATCAACTTTAATTGATTATCAACGCCATCTAATACCTTTGTACTTCAACTCTTCAGATTTTCTCTTGCTTTAACTTAACTGTACAGTAAATAAGTACGAGGGAAAAAAAGTGATAACAAGATATACAAAATAAGAAAATAAAAAAATCGAAACTTTTTAAAATAGATGGTTTTCCTCGGAAAAGAACACAAATTAAAAGATAAAAATGAAAGAGTGCGGCGCTCATGACTGTCATAAATATTGTAAGTGCGAAGGGGGAAAATTAATTACAAGATTTACCAAAGAATTAAAGGATAAAACAAAAGTGATTATGAAACCACTTTAAAACATATTATTAGCTCTCTAAAAAGTTAAAAACAAAAACTGCATAAAAAATGCTTTTTACAGTAGACAGTTTTACTCGGATGATAATGAATAATAAAATAAAAGTGTACGGTGCTCATGGCACGAAACCATTTTAGCGCTTCTTAATAATCAAAGTGGTGCTTGATATTCACGTTCATAGATATGATAATTTATTTGATATTTTATTGCATTTGGAATTTTGTTGATTTTTTTTAAGTTTTTAATTTTTTGAATTTCAACTAATAGCTTTGCATTTTTGATATATATTATTAATTCAATATTCCATCAAGATGTTCTCATGAAAATTGGACTGAGTTACTAAGAAGTTTCTAAGCTTACGGTGCCCAAGGCATAAGAACTTGTCAGAACGTCTTAATGATCATAGTGATGCTTTATAGTCGCACTCAAATATATGGTAATTTATACGGTATTTTTTTGCATTTAGACTTATTTGAATTTTTTTCAAGTTTTTCATTTATTGAATTTTGATTAATAGCTTTGCATTTTTAATACAGATACTTAATTCAATATGCCATTAAAATATTCTCATGAAAATTGGATGGAGTTACTCAGAAGTTTCTAAACTTACGGTGTCCATGGCATAAGAACTTGTCAGCATGTCTTAATGATCATAGTGATGCTTTATATTTGCACTCAAAGATACGTTAATTTATATGATATTTTTGGGCATCTGGAGTTATTTGAATTTGTTTCAAGTAATAGCTTTGCATTTTTAGTATAGATACTTAATTCAATATGTCATCAAAACGTTCTTATGTAAGTGGGACGGGTTACTCAGAAAATTGTAAGCTTAAGGGGCCCATCGCATAAATACTTGTTATCACCTCTTAATGATCATAGTGATGCTTTATTTCGCATTCGAAAACACGGTAATTATGCGTTTTTTGCATTTGGAGGCTTATGAATTTTTTTTTAAGTTTCTCATTTATTGAAAATTAATTTATGGCTTTGCATTTTTAATATAAAGTATTAATCCAATATGCCATTAAAATCCATGACACTGAAAAAAGGAATATTTATTTCATGTTGAAACGCTTACACAGTTCATTTTTTTCAGCGAAATTTTTACTTCGTTCGCAGTGCAATCAGAAGGTTCATTTTGGAAGACCTGCCAACTGGAACTGAGCTTGGGCTTGTCATTTTTGACAGCCTAGCAATTAATCTTACTGACGGTACAGTTTCTCTTGACAATGACGATATTCGTAAGCACTTGTTTGGTGACATCCCAGAGGAGGCAAGTCAGCTCGACTCAAAATGTCTAACTTGTGCGATTAACAAGGCAATTGAGGTAAGATAATAGCTTCTTTTTTCGTGTATTTTTCATGTTTTTCCTCTATTTATCAACAAGAAATCAAAATTTTTAAAAGCCTAGTTTACATTCAAGGGTATATCTAGGAAAGACCGACTTTCGTCTCCATGTATCAATTTCTTTTTCTGATCCTTATTTTACATTAAATATAAAAAAAACAAGTTTTTTAAATCAAAATAAGGAGAAACATTAAAACTTAAAAGGACAGAAAGTATCATGTATATAAGGGGGGATGCCCCCACGTCAATACCTTGCTCTTTACGCTAAAGTTTTAATTTTGTCCCAATTCTTTAAGAATGATTTTGAGTCACAAAGACAGTTTAATTAGAATAAATAGCTCTTTTAAAATTACTAAACAAAACTTTAGCGTAATGAACAAGGTATTGAACAGGGGGTGATCCCCCTCGTATACGTAATAATTTCTATTCGTTTTAAGTTTTAACATTTTTCCTTACTTTCAGATAAAAAAAAACTTTTTTTCATTTAATTTCTGTTCGTTTTTTAAATAATGCTGGGAAACACGGCCTCCCCTCCATGAAAAATTCCCTTACCTCATAAAAAATTCTTCCATGGCAAGATACTCCCACGTAATCCCCCCCCCACCAGAAAAATTCCCCTGAAAACGTCTGTATACTTCCTAATAACCAATACTATATGTAAACAATTGGCAAAGTTCATAACTTGCAGCCCTTCCCCCGAGGACTTTGGGAGGTTAAATCCTCCTCAAAGACATAGTTATTAGGTTTTTCGACTATGTTGGACAAAATGGCTATCTAAAAGTTTTGATCGGGTGACTTTGGTGAAAAAGTTAGCGTGGAAGGGGGGTTAGCTGCCCTCCAGTATGTTTAGTCACTTAAAAAAGACACTAGAACTTTCGATTTCCGATCAAATGCTCTTCCGACCTTTTACGATCACTGATTCAGTATGATCACTGCTGGGAAAAAATAACTATGTATCCGTGATCTTTCTTCTGGCAAAAAATGCTTCTGGCAAAAAAAAGTTTCCACATTTTTGTACATATGAGCTTGAAGCCTTTATAGTAGGGTTCTCTGGTTTGTTGAATCTGATGGAGTGATTTTCATTAAGATCAATTGATATTTTTGAGATGTTTCCCCTCTTTTTTAAAAATTGGGCTAATTTTTCTCGGGCTTGTAACTTTTGAGGGGTACCATTAAATTTGATGGATTTTACATTTTCTGAATAAGCATCAAAATTCGATTCTTTTGATGTATCTATTATTATCAAGCCTCAGCTTCTTAGAGTTTCGGTTACCATTGAGCCGTATCGCTCCTTACTTACAGTTTGTCACCAAGAATTGTTTGGAAATGATGATCGTTGGAAAGTTAGGAGAGACCATTCGACCGTTGATTCCAAGATCTGAATCAGAGATAGAACTTGCCAGAGGGTACCCATTACCATTTCTCAAATGTTATTTGAATCTATTTACTGTCCTGAAAACTTAACGTATTACTCTGAATGAAGTCTTTGTCTCTCCGTTGCTACTGCCAAAGCCTTGCTTTTGATTTACTGAAATTATAACGTATTATCCTAAACAAAGCAAATTAAATTCTTAATTTCAATTTTTTTTTTTTTTTTTTTTTTTTTTTTTTTTTTTTTTTTTTTTTTTAGAGTAAAAACGATTAAACGAAATATTTGTATTAGGAACAATTCGATTGACAACAACGAGTTAAAAGTTCTATTAAAGAGATCTTATTGTTAGTTTTTCGGTTTGATTATTTGTTATGTATATTTTATTTTATTTCGTTTTAATCTCTATGACATAATTAGATGAGTTTTTAAACGAGAGTGTGAAGTCTTAAATATCAATAAAGGTTCATTTTTAGGCTAATGTCTAGCCGTTTTTTAAAGGGTTCTTAACACCAACTTATGGGGCATTATTCCCCTTCCTCATATCTGATTGTATGCGTATAAGCATATTGATTTTATGATACTTCAGTTCTTTACAGCAATGAGGAGGGGGGGGGGGGAACGTTGTTTCCGCCCCCCCCCCCCCTCTGTTCTGCACACTATTCTGCGCATTTGATTTTAAATCTTTAATTAAAATTGAAATAAAAGCTTAAGGGAAGGACTTAATAACTGTTAACTGGTAATTACGGTAATAACAGTAATCTTAGAAGTAGGATCTACAGAAAAAATTATTTACTAAGCTACTGATTATAATCTACTAATAGCTTATGTGGAAAATTTGACTAAAAACTTAAAAGCAAACCCGACGTATTATTTCAACTACTACAAATTCATATTTTTGAAACTTTTATTTAACTCTAAGTTTCCTGGATTTTAATAATATAGATTTAGAGGGAAAAAACACATCGATTCAAACAATAAAAATGAGTCACAAACTTTTTTGTGTCAAGACTTCTTTTTCCTTGAATGTTTGTTTGTGTATTTTTGTTTTGATTTTTTTTTTGTATTTGTAATAAAGGGGAGTTCTGTTATAAATATGTCTTTAAGTGAGAAATTTCTGATATCAATGGAGAGACTTGCTCGTTGCAAGGTTTTTTACGACAGGCATATGCTTGCCCATGTTTACAATGCTTTTGCAATGCTCCAGGTTTTTATATGGACGAAAATGTTTACACGTACCCATAAAAAAATAATCTCGCCCATTATATTTTCGTTTGGCAAAGTTTCCCCTTTTAGTATCCTTCCAGTGGCGGATCCAGGGGGTGCGCTCCTCCCCCCCCCTAACGTAGTCTAAAGTAGTATAACTTACTTAATTAACTGCAAGTTTGCGTTAATTAAACTTGCTCCTAACGCAAGTTTATTGGTTCAACCTATTTTGCCCCCCCCCTAAGAAAATCCTGGAACCACCCTTGTATCCCTGGGGACTAAAAATAAACGTCTTGTTTCAGAATACAGGATAACAGAGCCTTATCGCACGGCTGACCAGTGTCTCGCTTTCGTTCAGATGAACTGAATCTTGTTTATTAATTTATCTCTCAGTCTTGGCCCTACCTGATTTGCTATTGCAGCCTGTTTTGTTATTCGTTAGTTTAATGTTTTCTTCTTTTTTTTTTTGAGCAAGCGGCAGCCCCGTTGTTACTGTTGATAATTTCTGTTCGTTTTAAATTTGATTTTATCATCGATTAAAAATTGGGTTCATTTAGTTTTAAGTTCTTATTAGAACTAATTCTTCTTGTTAAGTTCAATTTCTGTCGGTCATGGAATTATCACTCTTTATTTTTCATTGAAAAATGTGTGTGGGCGTCGGAGTTTAATACAAATAAATTGAAACAGCTTGGTTTGTTTAATAGTTCATACAATTATGTTTAGTCTTATTAATTTTATGACATTCTTATTATTCTTTACAAAAATTAGGAAACTCGTATGAAAGAAGGAATTAAGGATGTTATTCTAAAGTTAGAAAGAGACTTTTTGCGTGTTTATTTTTTCTTAATAAGGCTACATGGTTGCAGCTACTGCTGCACCCAGAATGAGTGACTGTCAATCTTTGCTTAAGGATTTTTTTCCCAATAAATTTTTGTTTTATTCATAATCATTCTTGTCCGTTCATTAAATATCACTAATATGCTTCGTTACCCTAATTATAAAAGGTTCGTAGATCCTTGAAATTGGTGGAAAGCATGTATGGGTGACTGTGTCATTATATTTACAGACCACATAGGCCGCAATTTAACGATTTTTTTATGGTTCGAAACAAAGCACTTATTTTTATTAAGCATAAGAGCCTCGCGTATTAAGTAGCTAAGGATAATAAGATGAGGTATACAAACAATGTGCAAATTTTCTTATTTATGGAGCTTCTTCCTCCCTCTTTGCCGATAAAATCTTGTGTTATAAAGGATGTCCTACATACCAGCCAGAAAATGGCATATTTTATTGCTGAGCAACTAATTATTTAAATATTTAAACTCATATTTTTCACCGATCAATTTATTGTTAACTAATAATTGTTTTCTGTTCAGTGAATATTGGAAAAATCCTTAATTGCCCAAATATTAAAATTTGTAAGACTCTCGAAGCTGGAGGCAAACTTGCAGGGGGCAACAGTATTGTTATAGTCACAACTCCCTCAAGAAGAATAGTGGTTGCAAAATCCATTTGCACTCAGAAAATTTTCAAACTATCTTTTATTGCTTTTAACGAGACATTCGAATGTTATGAAGTTCTGACTTCAAAGATAAATGGATGCTCTGAGTATCCATTTGCTAAATTTGATTGCCTTTTTTGATTTTTAATAAAAATAACGCTGAAAAGCCGTAGTGCGTTAAGAAGCTTCGAAATGACAGACTTCACAACTCAACAATTTAATTCTTAAAATAGATGTATCATATATCCTTTCGTTATTTTACATTTTTTAAATAGTTATGCTTGTGTTTTCATTAAATAAGCCTAAATGCCTTCATTACCCTAATATGAAAACTTTTTCAGACTCTTGAATTTGGAGGAAAACTTGCAGGAGGTAATAGTGTCATTATAGTTACTACTCCCTTAAGAGGAATGGATCTCGACTCGATTGAGGTTGCAACGTCTATTGCCACTCAGAAGAATGTCAAACTATCTGTTATTGCTTTTAATGAGACATTTGAAGGACATTCAGTTCTGACTTCAAAGACAAATGGATACTTTGGTATTGTGCCGTTAAATGTCCTGCCACCTGAGCTACACTTGACGATGTTAACAAGACTTGTGGATGAACTACTGGCAGCGTTGCATCATCAGGCTACTCATCCAAATCAAGAGATTGAGATACCCATTACGGTAAGACTTAGCTTAGGCGCAATTTGACCCTGGGCAGTAGGCACTTTGGTTGGGAGAGGTTTTTCTTCTGATATTATGCCTATGGTGTGGGGTATCAGTTGATATAAATTAAAGAGCGGTTTGATAACTTCTTATTTTTTTGTTTTCTCACTAAATTTGATCAATTTTAGCTTGGTATTTAATTTAACCTTGGGATCTGGCCACAGGTTCAAGGACGAGGTCTTTCTCTAGCTAGTTCACGTGCCCGGTATTGATTGTTTCAATTAGCTTCTTTTAAAATGTGGCTACAACTTCTTATTGTCTTTACTTTCTTGCTTAAATTTCCGAAGAATTGGCTTAAACTCAGCCCACCACACGGGACCGGGCAGCATGTTTACAAAGAAACAACACACGTGTGAAGCTTTCAGAGTTTCAACTAAAATTGTGTTTTTCTTGCACGGGCCGGTGCTGCTTGATCTCAAATCAGCTTGTGAAATTCGGAACGCAAAGGCATCTAAAGTTGGGATCACAGGCTGCTGTTTCTGGTATTCTAAAGTATTTAATAAACAAAATAGATGGCATGATTCCCTCGATTTGTTTATTTGGAGCACCCTGTACTGTTTACGAAACAACTACCAATTAAGAAAAAGTTCAAGTCTAACAGTTTTTTTTAATTTGCTGGTGAATGGTAGGCCCTAGAAATCTTGGTACTTGTCAGTTAGCTGGAACCCACGCGTTATATTATATACGGAAGATGCTTAAGAAACAAGTCAAACGGGTTTCTTTTAACAGCGAATTGGATGGCAAACCGTGGTTTGTCATTGCGTGTACAATATTTAAAGTTTTGTTTTTTGGGGTTTAGGGAAAAAAGAGTACCTACGTTAGGTTAGGTTGCGTATTTAATATATCTTGTGCTTTACCCCCCCCCCCCTAACGTGCAAATATATAGCCCATTTTTTTCTAAACTACTATATTTTCATCATTTTTGTTTTATTTCATTAGCAATAAACAAACTTGACTTCTCGCATGGGTTCCAGCTAATTGACAAGTACCGAAATCTTTTCCCTGCTATTTTTGTCAGTTACAGCAACCATGGCACTTGTGGAATCAGTACCTTTTAAGAAGTGGGTCGCCAGTTTCTTTTTTACTGACAATATGTTGTATGTTTGCATTATCTTGAAGGTGGGATAAAAACCTTCCCCATACAAACAACTATGCTTTTATAACAATTGAAATAATCAAAGTGTATTTTCAATTTCTTGCTTTCCTATAAGTTCAAGTTTAAATTTTTATTTGAATATTCACAAATAAATAAATAAAAAAAATAATTTTACTCTGGAGAAAAGCTTATGGGGGTTTTGATGTCGCCCTAAGCTCCACGTAACTACTTACCTATTAATTCCATTAATTAATTAAAACTATTATAAAACCAACATTAAATAGCTTATAGCCAATGTACTACAAAAAATAAAAATAAAAACAGCTGTCTTAAAATTTATAATAGATAAATAAAAACATAAAAGACAAACAGTAATGACAAGTCCAATCTTCATCACTCATCAATGCTCGAATTCCCCCTTCCTGCCCTCCTAACAGCACCTTACCGCATACCCATCTTACTACCTATAATGAAATTCAATATTTGCCCTCCCCCTCTCAAAAAATTATTTTGATTAAGCTTATAATATTTTAGTAAGCTTATAATGTTTGACATACCACCTTTTGACTTATCTCAGTCAAAATTTTTTACCTTCAGTATCCATTAGACACGAAATACCAAGCACAGTTTTGTGTGCCATATGTCAAACCTGTTTGGCTAAACCGGCGGCTGGCGTATTCCCCACCAGGGTATACCCCCTGGTGTTTTTCCACCTGAGGCCTTCCCCCTCTGGAGAATTCCCCCCCATATTTCCCCTGGATAATTCTAGGTTTTCATTAGAAGGGAAATTGAGAGTTATTTATTGATGTTAAAAGTAGAAAGGGGGGTACCAGCGCGACGATGACCACGTGGTTTATGGTTTTCTCACTGAGAATGAAAAAACAGGAATTTTCTCACTTGAAAAACCATGAATTTTGTCACATTGATGGTTGTTTTCATGGACGGTTATGTATGTTGTTCGATTTATTTGATGTTTTTATGGTCTTTGTCAGTGAGAATTTGAAAAACAGGAACTTTGTCACATTTAAGGATGACAACAGCAATTCATGTCTGTTTTATGGTTTTCTCAGTGAGAATGAAAAAACAGGAATTTTCTCACTTGGAAAAACATGAATCTTGTCACATTTATGGTTGTTTTCATGGATGGTTATGTGTGTTGCTCGATTTATTTGATGTTTTTCCCGGATGTCAACATCAAATTATGGATGTTTTATGGTTTTTGTCAGTGAGAATTTGAAAAACAGGAACTTTCTCACATTTATATCTGTTTCTATGGTTTTTCTCAGTGAGAATGAAAAAACAGGAATTTTGTCACATTTAAGGATGACAACAGCAATTTATGTTCCTGTTTTATGTCTGTTCGTTGTCAGTGAGAATGGACATGCTTGACGTGAATGCTATGAGATTGTTTGGCTAGCCTGGCC
>JAQQPU010015348.1:0-18208 GCA_029168905.1 Artemia sp. Kazakhstan ARC1039
AAAAATGAAAACAGAACTTACATTGCTAATTGTGGCTGCCAAGGCTTCAAGTTCATCAATAATTTCATGTGTTCTATCCATTGTGTTCTGGAACTTTCTGATAATTTAATCACGTTGCATGCCCGTTATATATGAAATCTCAAGGGTGAATTGTTATGTAATGGGGAAAATCATATGTAAGCACGTCTCTGATTGGCTGAGAAGGAGGATGTATCCGACTCGCTGATTGGCTGAGAAGGAAACACGTGATCTAACTGTTTCCGGGAAACTGATAACATTTGCTGAGAGCAACAATAACATATACTATTTCTGGACACCATGACATTTGCGTCGGGGCAACAACAAGAAGGAAGTGTCATTGACCTGCCCCCATTAGACTCAATAGTCCATGAACGGGACAAAGTTTCTGTTTTTCAAATTCTCACTGACAAAGACCATAAAAACATCAAATAAATCGAACAACACACATAACCATCCATGAAAACAGACATAAATGTGAGAAAATTCATGTTTTTCAAATTCTCACTGACAAAAACCATAAAACATCCATAATTTGATGTTGACATCCGAGAAAAACATCAAATAAATCGAACAACACACATATCCATCCATGAAAACAACCCTAAATGTGAGAAAATTCATGGTTTTTCAAGTGAGAAAAATTCTGTTTTTTCATTCTCACTGAGAAAACCATAAACCACGTGGTAATGTCACGAGTCAATAAGGCCTCTCTACTCAGGGCATAACTTACAACAGTTGCCCTGAGGGGTTTGGGGTGGTTATCATCCTCAAAGACCTAATTTCCAGAGCTTTCAACTACGTTGAACAAAACGACTATCTCAAAATTTTGATTGTATGTGTTTGGGGAAACTGTGGGGGTGAGAAGGAAGCTAGATGCCCTCCAATCACTTTCGACCATTAAAAAGGGCAATATCCCTTTGAATTTCCAATCGAATGAGCCCTTTTTCAAGTTTCTACGACAAAGCTTTCAATAAAAACCTTATATGCCCCCAGGGTATAACTTATAACCCTAAAGACTGTGGGGGAGTGTCCTGCTCAAAGATATAATTTCCAGAACTTTCAAGTGCGTTGAACAAAATGGCTATCGCAAAAATTTGATTTGATGTGTTTGGGGAAATGGTGGGCGTAGTAGGGGGGTTCGCTGCTCTCCAATCACTTTCGACTATTAAAAAGGGCACTAGCCCTTTCAATTTCCAATCAAATAAGATTTTTTTGAAGTTTCTACGATAACACTTTCTTTAAAAAACCTTATATGCCCCCGGGTATAACTTACAACCCTTGCCCTGAGGGCTCTGAGGGGATTATCATCCTAAAAGACCTAATTTCCAGAACTTTTAAATACGTTGAACAAAACAAACATCTTAAAATTTTGATTGCATGTGTTTGGGGAAATGGTGGGTGTAAGAGCGGGATTAGTTGCCCTCCAATCACTTTCGAATTTTAAAAAGAGCACTAGCCCTCTCAATTTCCAATCGAAGGAGCCCGTTTTGAAGTCTCTACGTAAACACTTTCTATAAAAACCTTATATGCCCCCAGGGCATAACTAACAATCGTTACCCCGAGGGGTTCGGGGGATTTGTCATCCTCAAAAGCATAATTTTAAGAACTTTCAACTACGTTGAACAAAATGAACATTTAAAATTTTGATTGCATGTATATGGGGAAATGGTGGGCGTGAGAGGGAGTTAGTTGCCCACCAATTACTTTCAACTATTAAAAAAGGCACTAGCCCTTTCAATCTCCAATCAAGTGAGCCCTTTTTGAATTTTTACGACAGCGCTTTCTATAAAAACATTATATGCCCCCAGGTCATAACTTACAAACCTTGCCCTGAGGGCTGTAGGGGGAGTTTTATACTCAAAGACATAATTACTGGACCTTTCAACTACGTTGAACAAAATTTCTATCTCAAAATTTTGATTGGATGTGTTTGGGACAATGGTGTGTGTGAGAGAGGAGTTAGTTCCCCTCCAGTCACTTTCGACTATTAAAAAGGCCACTAGCCCTTTGAATTTCCCATCGAATGAGCCCTTTTTGGGGTTTCTACGAAAACACTTTCTATAAAAGCCTTAAATGCCCCCATGGCATAAATTACAACCCTTGCCCTGAGGAGTTTGGGGTGGTTGTCATCCTCAAAGACCTAATGTCCAGAAGTTTCAAATACGTTGAACAAATCGGCTATCTCAAAATTCTGATTGTATGTGTTTGGGGAAATGGTGGGCGTGAGAGGGGGGTTAGTTGCCCTCCAATCAATTTTGACTATTAAAAAGGGCACTAGCTCTTTGAATTTCCAATCAACTGAGCCCTTTTTCAAATTTCTACGACTAAACTTTCAATAAAAACCTTACATTATAAAGTTTATTTATAATAAACCTTATAAATGCCCCCAGGGCATAACTTATAACACATGCCCTGAAGACTGCGGAGGGAGCGTCCTGCTCAAAGATATAATTCCCAGAACTTTCAACTACGTTGAACAAAATGGACATCTCAAAATTTTGATTCGATGTGTTTGGGGAAATGGTGGATGTGGAAGGGGTTTTAGTTGCCCTCCAATCACTTTCGACTATTAAAAGGGGCACTAGCCATTTCAATTTCCAATGGAAAGAGCCCTTTTTGAAGTTTCTACGACAACACTTTCTATAAAAACCTTATATGCCCCCAGGTCAAAACTTACAACCCTTGCCCGGAGGGCAGTGCAGGGTTGTCATCCTCAAAGACCTAGTTTCCAGAACTTTCAACTACGTTGAACAAAATGACTATCTAAAAATTTTGATTGGATGTGTTTGGGGAAAAGGTGGGCGTGAGAGGGGGGTTAGTTGCCCTCCAATCACTTTCGATTATAATAAAGGGCACTAGCCTTTTGAATTTCAATCGAATGAGCCCTTTTTGAATTTTCTACGACAAAGCTTTCTATAAAATTCTTATATGCCCCCAGGGCATAACTTACAACCCTTGCCCTGAGGGTTATGGGGGAGTATCATCCTTAAAAACATAATTTCTATTTGGAAATCAACTATGATGAACAAAATGGCTATCTCAAAATTTTGATTAGATGTGTTAGGGGAAATAGTGGGCGTGTAAGGGGTGTTAGTTGCCTTCCAATCACATACAACTATTATAAAGCGCACTAGCCATTCCAATTTCCAATCGAATGAGCCCTTTTCGAAGTGTCTACGACGAATCCTTCGATACGAATTGCCCTGGTCTGGAAAAAATAAATAAATAAATAATACATTGTGCCAACACGGTTCTTTACTTAAGCAGCGCTATTGCGCTGCCTACGATTTGTACTATAAAGCTTATTCCACTTCTTTGCAAAATGTCCAACCTTACTTATTTTGTTCTAAGATCTATGGTAACAGTACTGCAATCTTTTGTCTCTGTTTTGGACCAGCTTTAAAGTTAACATTGGACTATAGGTTCCCATTCTCCGGGAGGATGCCTTGTAGTTAGACTAGAGCTTCCTCTTAGGTGAAAAAGCATTAGTTACAAGAGCTAGCTAAGCAAAATAAATAAAAACTCTAGTGCTGCTTTCAGAGTCAGATGTAGTTTCAGCCCACTCATCACCTGCACTTTCTTCATCCAACTTATCAGGGTCAACCATATCATACGCGGTATTAGCAATATCCTCATCTATGACATCGGGGAGATTTTGTTTGCAGCAATCTCTTGCTCTCTACTTGAGCCTTCTTCCAATTCATCATCATTGTCATCATATTCACATTCAAAAAACTTGGTCTACATCAGTTTCTCCGCAGAACTTGAGAGTATTGGTTACACAGAGGTGAAGGAGGTTACCAAAGCATAAAGACCTTTCAATCCTCCCCACGGTAGCAAGCTTTAACAATAGCTTTAACGCAAGCACTTCGTTAAACGAAAAAAACGTCCCCAAAAACGGAAGAAGGATGAAAGTCCGTTTCGCAAGCTCGCAGTCAAAGCTGACAAACATCGGCGCATATGCTCCAACAAACGAAGCTGACAATTACAAGAAAGACTGTTTCTATTATGAACTTAACAATCTAGTCAACTAAGTACCTGAGCACAATATTTTGGTTTTTTGTGGGGATTTTAATGCCAAAGTTGGTAATAGCCATAGTTATGCACCTGAAGTGATTGGACAACATGGTTTGGGTGTCATACATGATAATGGTGTGCGATTCATAGACATGTGTGCTAGCCGTGGCCTAATTATTGGTGGCTTGTGGTTTCCCCACCGGGAAATCCACAAGTATACTTGGACTTCTCCTGATGGAGTGACAAGAAACCAAACTGACCACCTCTTGATCAGGAAGTGACACAGACGATGTTCGGAGGACTTGCGTTCCTTTCGTGGTTGTTGATTCATTCTCTGATCACCAACTATTGATCACCCGTTTCAAGCTGAAGCTAAAGATCATTGTGAAGTACAAAAGAACTCTTAGAACAATTGAGGTGCAGAAGTTAAAAGACAAAGACATTCGACGAAACCATTGTCTGTCCCTCTCTAATAAGTTTTCTAGCATCTGTTGGTGAAGCATGGACCCAGATTGTCAAAAATGTGCAGAGTGTAGCTGAAGAGATTCTTGGTTTTGTTAAAAAGAAAAAAGGAACATTGGATAAGTGATTTTTCTTGGAAACTCATGTCGGTGAGGAAAGAGGTGAAAATTCAACTATCGACTCCTGCGACCTCAGTGCCACCTCTGAATATAAGGGCCATCTAATAAATTAGTACAAAGAAGCTCACAGGGCCGTAAAAAGGTCAACTAGAGCAGATAGACGTTGCTTCCTCGAGGCCAAAGCTGCCGAAGCCAGAGCTGCTGCTAGTAAAGCTGATAGCAGGGAAGTTTATCGCATAACAAAGGGGATCACAAGAGATTTCAAAAAGCCTGCAACTGCGATTGAAAGTAAATCGGGACGACTGCTAACGCGCAAAGAAGAAATAGATAATAGATGGAAAGAATATTTCCATGAAATATTAGACTTTGCCACTCCTGCCGATCCTGCAGACACCCCAGATGGTCGTACATAAGTACAGAGCCAATTAGTTTACATGAAGTAAAGACATCACTACGTAAACTAAAGAACGGAAAAGCCGCTGGCATCGATGGTATACATCCTGAACTATTGAAATACGGTACTGGTGTTCAAGCTGAGCCGCTACACCAAGTGTTAATGCAGATATGGGACACTGAGGATATTCCCACAGATTGGAAGAAAGGGTTTATAGTGAAACTATTTAAGAAGGGTAGAATTGCTGATTGCAGCGATTGGCGAGGTATCACTTCATAGTCTGCAGGAAACAAAGTCCTCTACCAAGTACTTTTGAATCACATCCAAACAAAAGTTGACACCATACTCAGAGATGAACAGCATGGCTTCCGACCAAATAGGTCATGTACTGACTTGATTTTTAGTCTAAGAATACCTATTGAAAAATCAAATGAATGGCAAACTGAAATCATAATGGCTTTCATCGATTTCGTGAAGGCTTTCGACTCAGTCCATAGTGATTCACTGTGGAAAGTATTGCTCTACTATGGCTTCCTGGATAAAATTGTCACAATTATAATGGCGCAATATGATGAACAAATGTGCACTGTTCTAACTGATGAAGGGGACTTGACTGAGTGGTTCAAAGTCAACTCAGGCATTCGACAGGGGTGCATTCTGTCCCCAGTACTGTTGGCAATGCTCATTGATTTTATCCTGCGGACGTGCAACTTCATAGGTGGCATCCAGTTGAATGAAAATCGCACTTCATTTGATGCAGACTTCGCAGACGATATAATGCTCCTTTCTCACTTAAGAGAGGAGCTTCAGTACAACATAAATGAGATCTCGAAAGTATGTGAACGAATAGGTTTGGCAATAAGCACGCAAAAGACAAAATCATGCGCAATAGCGTGAATAAACTATCTGCTGAGCCACTGACAGTTAAAGAAAAGGAAATTTAAGAGGTAGAGATGTTTAGATATCTTGGGAGTCTAGTGAGCACCGATGAAAGACCCGAGCATGAAGTTGCCACACGTATCGCGTGCTCAGGAAGCGCCTTTGGTAAGTTAAGAAACGTTTGGAGAAGTTCCACCTTCTCTTTGAAGTTGAAACTGAGTCTCTTGAATAGTAATCTTCTGTCAGTATTAATGTATGGTTCTGAACGCTGAGCGCTGACAAAACAGCTAGAGAAAAAAAAATCAAAAGTTCATCCCTTGATGAACATTGGTCGAAGACGCTGGAGAGGTCGTCGTTGCCGCCTTATACGCCGACCGGCGTGGGACCCCCCCCCCCCCAAATAAATTTTCCGACTAGTAAAAACGTAACAAAATACATGTAAACAGATTTTGTTAAGGTTTTTAATGTTTTTTTTTAAAGATTTTGGAAGAAATGTTTTAACTTTAGCTGCACCGTATATAAAACACTTACAACATTTATCTTTAATCTCTAAAGGATATCCAGGGGTGATTTAGGTGTTTTGAATAGATTGGGAAGGTGGAGGATCGTGCGTAGCAGTGATGGATTCGTTCGGCAAAGTGTCGCAGTGAGCTGCTAGTAGTAGTTTGTTGCATTCATTTATCAAGCCAGAATTATGATGGCTTTTAGAATTTCTCTTAGAAAAGAATCAAAATTTGCTAAGAAAAACAGTTTTTTTTCACCCCTAGATATCCTTTAGAGATTAAAGATAAAGGTTGTAAGCGTTTGATATACGGTACAGCTAAACTGAAAACATTTCTTCCAAAATCTTAAAAAAAACATTAAAAACCATAAAAAAAATTTTTTTACATACATTTTTGTTACGTTTTTACTAGTTGGGGGGGGGGGAGGGGTCAAAACCCCTAAATCACCCCTGGATATGACCTTTAGAAATTAAAAATAAATGTTGTAAGTGTTTTATATACGGTGCAGCTAAAGTTAAAACATTTCTTCCAAAATCTATAAAAGAAAAATTCAAAAACCATAAAAAAATTACTTTCAACCAACAACGTAGAAAAGCAACTAAAAAGAATACCAAGTATACCACGAATAACACGGTGGCCTCGGCAACAGGAAAGTGGAAAAAAAGACGAGGACGTCCCGTTGTGGATTATGTCTTTCAATGGGATAGAGAGGGGCAGCAAGACAAGATATAAAGGAAGTAGAAGCTTCACGTGAAGGAGTGATGTTCGGAAGAGAGTGGGTAGCGGAGGAGTATACGGAGTTGTGATGGACATAAGCAGGTCAGTGTTTCAATTAGCTGTCAGTAGCAGACCATGGACCATTCATAAGATAAGAACGATAGGACAACAGCGTGGGAAGAGAAGCAAAAAGCAGCAGAGTTAGACTAACAAGGCAATTATACCCAAATTATTATGATTCTTAATCTTTGCTGCTTTGCTCAGTATCAAGGCAATGAGTTGACATCGAATGCGAATATGGTTTATGGGCACCAGTCGGGGGAAGGAGGAGATACATTCCCCATCCCAGATTAAAAAAATACGTTTTCGTATATTTTATAAGAAACGAAACCAAGAAAACAGATTTCGAAAAATAATTTCTTTTTGATCATCTTTCAAAAAGTTGAAAAAAATTTGCCCGTCCCTAGATTTTCGTGAATTAACATCACCGTCGGGACGTAAGGAGTATAATATTCCTGGGAAGGAAGTATCTTTTGTGGAAGGCCCATGCTTGAGAATTAACCAAATAAGCAAATTATGTCTAAGAAAAGTACAGTGTAATTGGGTAAGCCATCTTGAGTCCGGGAAGACCGAGTCCGAGATAACCTTTACCGTAAAAAATAAGACAAATAAGACAAAATAAAGAAGAGAACATGCAAAAAATAATATATGTATCAGGCCTAAAGTGCAAAAAAATTCTAAATTAACTTTTAGACTTTTATTTTTAGAAATACCTCAGAGAGTTACAAATTTATTAAGAAACAAACAAATTTATAAAACAACATAGCACTTATATCATCAATCAACAACTACCAGGAGAACTCATATGGTTGTATGATGGTAGTTTCGATTTTTTAAGCTACTACTGATGTATATGCATACTCCACTCTAAATAACATATTATAAAATTGAAAAATAAATAACAAAATAAATGCAAATCAATAAGAAAATTTTAATACAAATTATTAACAACTTCTTAGAAGGCAACATTTCAACCCGCTCATGAACTAGAAAAAATGATCTGCTGGCCTTATTCCCCCACATGAATTTTCCCATATGTGACCCCACAAAACACAGAACTGAACATCTTCGTTGAGTACTACGAGCCTCAGACACTATCCCCGAAGAATTCCTTGTTTCACACCAATGGTAAAAAAGTTGGACCTAAAAATTTCTTAAAAGTACTCCGGTGAATATCGATTCAAACACTGATTAAATAAAAAAAACAGATTTTTCAACTGAAAGTAAAGAGCAACATCAAAACTTAAAACGAAAAGAAATTATTACTAATATGAGGGGAGGCGCCCTTCGTCAGTAACTCGCTCTTTATGCTAAAGTTCGAATTTTATCCTAGTTCTTTAAGAATGACTCCTGAATCACAAAGGCTTTAGCGTAAAGAGTGAGGTATTGACGAGGGGGCGATCCTCCTCATATACGTAATGATTTCCGTTCGTTTTAAGTTTTAGCGTTGCTCCTTACTTTCAGTTGAAAAAACTTGTTTGTTTATTTATTTAATTTCTGATCTTTTTTAAACAATGCTGGGAAATCCAACTCTCCCTCCATAAAAAATTCCCTTAACCCATGAAAAGCTGCTTCATAGAAAAATCCTCCCACTTAACTCCCTCACCCCTACCTCCCCCTTACCAGAAAAATCACCCTGTAAACGTCTGTATACTTCCCAATAATCAATACTATATGTAAACAATGGGCAAAATTCATAGCTTGCAGCCTTTCTCCTGGTGTCTTGCAGGGGTTAAGTCATCCTCAAAGACATAGTTATTTGATTTTTTTTTACTATGCTGAACAAAATGGCTATCTCAAAATTTTTATCGAGTGACTAGGCAAAAAAATAGCCTGGGATTAGGGTTAGCTGCCGTGCAATGTTTTTGGTCACTTAAAAAGGACACTAAAACTTAAAAAGGACACTATCTCAATCTTCTATGATCACTGGTTCGATATGATCACCCCTGGGAAAAGAACAATAAAAAAATAACAAATAAACACGCATCCATGAACTTCCTTCAGGCAACAGAAAATGCAAAATTCCAAATTGGTAAGCATAGGAGCTTGAAACCTTTGCAGTAGGGTTCTCTGGTATGCTGAATACGACGTGTTTTTCATTAATACCACTTGATGTTTTGGGGGTTACCCCCCCCCCCGTTTCCAAAATTGGGCCAATTTTCTCATCCTCGTAAATTTTGATTTGTACAATTTAATTCGATGAATTTTACATATTTTGACTAACAATCGAAATTCGATTCTTTTGATGTATCTATTGCTATTAAGACTCTTTTTCTTAGAGGGTCGGTTACTATTGAGCCACATCGCTCATTGCTTACAATTCGTTAACCTATAAACAATGACACATAAACATTTAGAATTGTTAGCTTATAGCCCCTTCAGACACATGGGGAGACGCTAAAAAACCGATTAGTACTGGGGACAGAATGAACCCCTGTCGAATGCCTGAGTTGCCTTTGAACCACTCAGTCAAGTAACCCTTCATCAGTTCGAACAGTGCACATTTGTTCATCATATAGCGCCATTATAATACTGACAATTTTATCCAGGAAGCCATAGTAGCGCAATACTTTCCACAGCGAATCACTACGGACTGAGTCGAAAGCAAAACTTACAACGCTAAAAAACCGATCGGTATCATGTAAAAACTGATCGGTTTTTCTACTCAGTTTTTTTCGATCTGCTTTTCCATTTACAGACCTGAAGAGGGAAATTAGGAGAGTAAGCAAAAAAAAAAATCAATTTGATGTATCAAAACAAGTCTCTTTGACCTGTGGCCATATATAATCTTATATTGCCTATATAGTTCAAATCTTAAAAAAATCATTTTTTTTTTGATTATTTAGGCAATATATTGCCTAAATGTATGGGCAATATATTGCCTATATAGTTCAAAGCAAAAAAAAAAAAAATCAATTTGATGTATCAAAACAAGTCTCTTTGACCTGTTGCCATATATAATCTTATATTGCCTATATAGTTCAAATCTTAACCTTGTAATTTTATTTATGGGTGATGACCTGAGGTTTATGTAAATTCTTTCATATAAATCTAGTATTTCGTTTTCGCTAGATCCCATTGCCAATCTGAAATTATACAAGAGACAATTGGGGTACCAGAGACAATCTTTTGTCATTTCTATCTGCTTATTCAGGCTATTAGTGATTGCAGTATTTTGGAAATTATTAAGATGTAAGTTTCATTTATTTGTTGCTTTTTGTGTGTTTTTTATTTATTAGAATTTTTCTTAATATGTTGCGTTTAATTAAATTTAACTTTTTTGCTATTTATAAAGGCTTCCGAACATGAAGTCGAAATATTCAGATTTTTATTATTTAATTTTTTTTTGTTCCACTGTTTTATATAAATTACACCTGTTTTTTCTCTCTCAAATTCCTCTAGTACCGATTGGTTTTTGGAAAAGGATTTTTTCTAGTTCCTCTATGGTAACGATCGGTTTTCCGCATGTCGTCTAGCAAAAATGGACAAGCTCTTTTGAAAGAGGAAAGCATATCAACTGTAAAGCACGCAAGAGTTCGAGATTTGGTGTTTATTTACCCAAAACCAACAGTTTTTATTCAACACAAGTAATGCTTTGCAACACAAGTAATGCAAGTAAATTGCAACACAAGTAATGCGTGCAACACTAGCACGAAAGAGAAAGATATTTGGCAAGAAATACACTTGGCTTAGAGACTTTTTGCGTACAATTGCATTTACCTATACTTTTTCGAAAAAAAATTTGCACCAACTGTTTGAACACTTTTCCCTTCGTCCCAATCGGTTTTTCTCAATGGTTTTCCCATGTGTCTGAACTGACCATTAGTAAAGCAACTAATAGTACTATTTTCAAATACTGATAACCAAGGCCGTACCCTGAGAGGGGGGAGGGCTGGGGGGTTTGAACACTCCCCCCCCCCGAAATGTTTGCTTGACTCGTAAAAACGTAACAAAAATGGATATAAACAAACTTTGTGTGCTTTTATTGAGGGGATTTTTTGTGCAACCCCCCCCCAAAAAAAAAAAATATTTGAGTGAAACCCCCTAAGAAAAAAAATCCTGGGTACGGCCTTGCTGATAACTGACACAAACAAATGTCTTGACACACAAATAACTTTAGTATATAAAATCACAAGTCTTTAAAACTTGGCACCAGACAAGTCCACAGCAAACAACCATAAGACAGTCAATCAAGATAGTCAATACAGTCAACGGGGTGGTCAATTGACAGTCAAGACAGCCAATCAGAAAATAGTACAGAACCTTTAGAGTTCCTGGCGGAAGCTCTTTCCTTAGCCTTATTAGAAGACCCAAACCTCTCGCCACTTTAGCTGCTTTAAAGCAACAAAACGACGTAGTTTCAAACTCAAATTATAACAAAGATAAAAACCGAAATATTCAAAGCCTAATTTAAGAATACACCATTTAAACAAACTTTAGTTTTTTAAACATAAGGAGTACCGACTTTATTAAAAGCCACAAAGTTTATCTTGGAAATTAACAGATACATAGCCAAACGTCTTAAAGCTTACCGTCTCATTTAGGGCTTTATTACCCTATTCAACCAAGGGAATCACAAAAGATAATTCTATTTATTGTATCTACATAAATAAGGTTCAATTGGGGCCCAAGCACCGAACCATGAGGAGCTCCACATTAGACACTACAACTTATGAAATGCAACCATAAATGTTCCCTCACAGTTCTATCTCACTATGATGAGACTAAAATAGTTCAAAGATGTATCATGAACCCCTAAACCACGAAGCCTACTCAATAAAATCTGAAAAAAACGACAGTAGCAAAATCTAACTAAAATTTACAAAAATCGAAAGCCCTAACTTACCATGTTCAACCATTGAGTTGGTAAAGTCTGTGAGATGGTTGACTGTTTTTATAGCGAAACGGCCTTACCTGAATCCAAACTGTGTTTCCGTGAGAAATCAATGTATCTGCAGCTGATTATACAGTCTTCTATGCATAACCTTTTTCTATAGTTTTGAAAATAAAGAGAGCTGCCCCTTGCAGACCCCAGGTTTCCCGTTAAGACCTCAGTTTGTCCGCCCTCCATCTGGAATTTAGTTTCTGCAAAAAAATTGTCAAAACTAAGATAAGCCTGCATAATTCAAGCTTCCAGAGATTCAAGCCTTTATGGTAATATATTGCTCATTTTTCAGTTTTCAATGTCATTTTCACTTGATTTGGAAAAATTGGCTCCGACTTTGCCCCCCCCCCCCAGGATTTGGATGAAATTGCGTCGCAACTTGCCAAGTCGTAATAACTTTCGTTTTTCACCCCTCTACAATACTGTAAACTATAGGCCTAACTATAGGAGTGACACATCAGGTTGTGAGATCCTTATCATACAAGAAGGTCATTGTGACGACCTGTAAGTAAAGACCAACACCTGTCTATAGTGAGAAATTCACAAAAACGACATTTTGATAACAATAAGTATCAAAAGAATTCTTAAGATAAACATTTTTTTAACACCGATTCGAAAACAGTGGTATCTACTATTTTGCGCCAAAAGGATGAACAAAAGTTCCTCCCCCACAAAAAAAAATAAAAAACTATTGTTTTGATAAAGCTGAGAAGTAATGCCTTGTTAAAATCCTGTCATAAAAAAGTCGAAGGTTAAAGATGTTTCCACCCTATACGGTAGAGCCTTTCACATAATCTCAACTTCAGACTACGTCATATTATGTAACCTTACGCAGCCAAGAGTTGTCCGTAACTAAGGCAATTCTAAGTGGCTTCCAGCTGTACATAGACTTTTACATTACGCAAGTTTATGTTACGTAATAAGCGGAACAACAAAACAGAACAAAATTACTGGATGAACACTAAATAAATGTCGATAAGAAACTAATAAACTTTTCATGGAAATCTATATTTTTGAATCTGCAGGATAGCTAGGGTTTTCAGCACCCGGGAGCAATGTCGGTCCCCTCCTCCCATCAGTACAAAATTATGAATAACCAAAAGAAATGAAAAATCGCAGTTTGGCATCCCCTGAGAGGCTGCAGCCGGGGACAGCCAGCCAGGCAGCCACCCCTTGCCCCTTGGCTACAACATTCTTTTGAATAGCTTGGTTATGATAATTGTGATCCTTTTAGATGAAGATAATAATAATTCTATAAATTTTACGTTAGTCTAGTGTCAAAGGGCACGTTTATGTGTGAAAGGTGATAGTTAATGTTACATAACTTAACCTCTTAGCAATGAATATCATGTAAGTAGTTTGAACACCACTTAACTCTTATCAGAGCATTCTCAGCTTACACAGTAGCTACAGAGGGCTTGGAAAAAATTTTAAGAGACAAATCTAAACGTTTTTTTTCTCTTAAATCTAAAATTTCTTTAAACTTGTAAATGGGGGAAAACCCCTTGTTTTTTCCCACTTCAATAGTGTGAGCTACAGTCCTAACTATAGGAGTGACGTCACTAGGTTGGTATACCAAACATTTTGGGATAGTAAAATCCAAGTAAAGAGCGACGTGACCGAAACTCTAAGAAACGGAATTCTAACAGCAATAGCTAAATTAGAATTTAAACTCAGAAATTTTTATTATTGCTAACTCTTCACATAAAAAAAAACGGTATCCATCATTTTGAGGTTAATAGAATATAGCTCCCCCCCAACCCCGTTGTTGTGAGTATACGGAAACTTCAGCCTTTTTCTTCAGCCATTACGTCTCCTCATTCCTATATATCTTTAAGAGGAGATACATTTCTGCTGTAGCTTAGGCAAGACCGGGGGGGGGGGGGGGTAAGTGTTTGAACTAAAGGAGGAGACGAAAATCTACTACGGTTGATAGTAGAACTGTTGAAACACAAAAACCCTAGGACTGCAGCCAAGGCCGTGTCAAGGGGGTGGGTTAGGGGATTTGACCCCCCCCCTGAAATGTTTGTCCGACTGGTAAAAACGTAACAAAATTGGATATGAGCCAATTTTTAATACATTTTTTTCCCCCCCCCCCTTCAAAAAAATATATCTTGGATACTGCAGACAAACAAACTGACTGCAGAAAAACAAATTTCCGAAAACGTTTATAGTGAACCTGAACATTAAAGAAAGTTAAAAGGTAACTCTGTCGGACTAAGGTAACTCAAGTTAAAAGGTAAACTCAAGTTACCTTGAGTTAAAAGGTAACTCAAGCTACCTTGAGTTAAAAGGTAACTCAAGTTATACACCAAATAAAGAGGATTTAACAGAAATTTTATGGATGAATTTAAATGTTGTGATTTTTTTGCAGGTTAAAATTTTGTTAGACTTGTCAATGGGAGGAAAAAAAGTGTCTACTTGTCTTTTAGAATTGAAAAGTAATATTCTGTCGCTTTTCATTGACAAAACCATAGACATTTCGATAATTTATGAAAATTGGTTTTAGTGTTAACAGGATATAATGGGTAGTTTTAGTGACATAGAAAAGAAAGGTTTAAATGTGGATTGTTTCCGGCTCAGTATAGCTAAAAGTTTATAATTACCATTGTCTGATAATGTGCTTTTTTTTGTTTAGTCAAATATGTCGTAAATTCGGTACAATTCCAACAATTGTTCCCTACTTAACAAACAGGTTTTTTTTTAGGAATAAATAATAAAACTTGAACAGTTCAGAGGCTAATTTTACTAAGTTCATAAACTTGCAGCGGAAAAAACTAAAAAATAAATTTCATCATACATATGCATATGAAGGGGGGGGGGTCACTATCAGAAACTCACAGCAGCAAAAACGCACGTGAGGCGAAACAAGCTACACACGCTCCTCCTCTACCCCGATCTATTTAAAACCTCCCTCTTTGCACCCTCCGAAGAAGATCTAACTATCTCAAAATCATTCCTTATGACCTCCTCAACAAAAGCTCCCCCTCTCCCAAAAAATGCTGAATACGAGCCTCAGTTTTTTTCCAACAGAACACCGTCTGCTGGAAAATATTTCGAGGAATCGGCTCAAGTAAGGAGAATAATATCTGCTTAAATTTATTGTTAAACTGACATATTCAACATGAATAGGAGAGATCAGGGACGGAATCAGGACCCCTCTCGAAATCTGAATTTTCATAAATTTTTGGGTATTTTTATATTCAGATTACCCATTAACTTTTTTGTTATTATTGTTAATATACAGATTGACTCAAGAAACTTTAAAAAAGGCGAAGAATCTAAATGAGAAGATCTATAATTGAGCTGTAGGCAGTGGCGGATTCAGCCACCCCCCCCCCCCAAAAAAAAAACTTTTTCTGGTGCCCTCATTCCTCTTTTTCATTTTCTTACTCTTTTTCTAGAATAAATTTATCAATTTGGCCAATCATTGTCATTTTTGTTACACTCCCCCCCCCCTAAAAAAATTGCTCATTGGCACCCTTGTCACTTTGGACCAAGATTTTGCTCAAGATCCGCACCTGGCTGCAGGAATAGAAAAATCTACAAATTCAAGACTTAACTGCCTCATGGAAATTAAAAAACAGCAAAAACAGGAAAATAAATCCAATTCATTTCTTTTTTTTTCTAAGCTTTGTTGTGACCTCCCTTAGCCCCTAAATATGCCGCCATCTATTATTCGTGATTAAAATAATTATCATCTTTGTAATTGAAAAGTCATAATCAAATTTCTTTTACTCCTTCTGTGAGGTCGCATTTTAATCTTGTAATAGCGGGTCATATTGTGTAGAATCATGTCTAAGTCAGCTCGAAAGTGCCACTCTTTTAACTTGTTTAAAAAAAAAAATAGATAAAAAATTTCTGCTTCTTAGAAGTTATTTCTTTTCCCTTTCTTGCGCAGGATTCATTGAAGTCTATTTAACTTATTTAATTTTAATTCTTGTATCCTATATATTTTTCTCTGTATGTGACGTTTTGCTATGAGCAAATGACTCACATTTCTGCTCCTTACTTTAAAGGCCAAGGAGACTTTGAGGGGATTAGTATAGTGTATAATTGTATGTGTATTTCATTTTGAATAGATCTTATCTTATCTGTGTGTTTTAATAAGTTGAAAATTCAATAAGGGTGTGGAAATCCAACACATTTTTTGTCAACTGTTTAAAATCAAACAATAAGAGATATTAAGATTCCTTTATTGATCAATTCAAAAAACAACAAATCAAATTAAACAAACATAGCCACGACTAGAAGGTCAAACAACCTGTGTGTAGTGACTCAATTAATTAACTAATTCAATTATATATAAATAAATACACTAAAAAATGTTAGAATTTATTGCTAAGAAACTCGGTCGAGGGGTTTCCAACAACTTGTTAGGTTAGGTTTTCAACAACATACTTGTTAGTATTAGTGGGAATTCCAACAACTTCCACTTTTTAAAACTTCATTTTCTGGGTAATAAACGTTATAAATAAATTATGTTGAACTTTAAACATTTTTTATAGCGTGTTTGGCTAACATCGGGGTCTAATCAATAAACAATATCGTAAAATCAAATATGTGAAAACCAATAAAATCCATGAATTGGACTCAGTACAAAGTCGTATTAGAAGATTGATTGATTAGAAGATTGTAATCAATTAGTAATCAATTAGAAGATTGATTACTGCACAGTACACAAAGTAAAATAGACTAATTCTCAGATGGAACTGGCGAGATCAAATGAAGCACAAATCATGAAAGTAGCATCTCTTGCATTCTTTTAGTCACCTTGTCTCAACTTTGTTTACGAAAAAGCTGAAATTAAAAAATAACTATTGTAAGCCCTTGAAGGGAAATACATTAAAAACAGGAATTATACAAAATACAGTTCAAACTAACAAATTACTGACCCGATTATCTACTGTAAAAAAAAAAAATCGAAATCTAATATTCCTTAAAATTTTTAACCATTATTCACCAATTTAGACACCTTGCCATTTTTAGAGTTAATAAAGACAAAAATTCCTAATGTTTGGTTACTTTCTAAGTAACCAAAAAGACTGGAGGGCAACTAGCCCTCCTTCCGCGACCCTTTTTCACCAAAGTTATGTGATCAAAATTTTGAGATATTCATTTGTTCAGCATAGTTGAAAGATCCAATAACTATGTCTGGTACTTATGTATTACAGCAACCCTATTCAAGTTCTCCATCCGAGTAGAAACGGTTTCTCTAACTATGAATGAAATTTATTTAATTTGCGATACGTAATGAAGTGATAGAGAATAGTGTCTGAACTTGGATGTTAAAATGAAGATTTGGGATTCGCCAAGTACTGAAGAAGAGGCAATTAGACTTTTCCAGGATGAACTAGGAAAAAACAACTATTGTAAGCCCCTGAAGGCAAATATATTCAAAATAGGAATTATGCAAAATAAAATTCAAACTAACAAATTACTGACCCTGGTTATCTCATGTAAAAAAATCAAAATTGAATGCTCCTTTAATAATAATTGATTTTAGCCCATTATAAACAACAAGAAAAAAATGGAGCAATGAATTACAAAAAATATAAAAAAATAAAACAGAACACAATCAACTAGAACAAAAACATGGGATAAAACCATGAAATAGCTGAAACTGGAGACAGCAGACTTGGACAACTCCGTATGTAACAGGGCCAGTTTTCTGCACAATTTTTCTATTATTATACCATGGCAAATAAAGCGGCAAATAAAATGTGAGAAATAAGTAAACATCTCAAATACCAAAAATAAACTGAGCGGAGAGCTTGAATTTTTTTAGTAAAATTTTGACGGAGTAGTCGCAGTTGCTCGAGTACAGTTTTACTAGTGCTAGTTTTAATAGTACGCAAGGGCGGATCTAGGATTTTTTCGGGGGGGGGGGGGGGGGTTTTAAACTGGGTGGCCCCCCCCCTGGATACGGCCTTGGCTTTACGGTCATATTGGCTCCTGTTAGCAATTAAAAGAAAAAAAGTTATTTTTAACTGAAAGTAAGGAGCGACATTAAAACTTAAAACGAACAGAAATTATTCTGTATATGAAAGGGGCTGTCCCCTTCTCGACGCCTCGCTCTTTACGCTTAAAATTTTCATTGTTTTAAAAAATAAAGTTATGATACAGAGTCAAGCTTTAGAAAAGGGGGAGG
>JAQQPU010015349.1:8339-20081 GCA_029168905.1 Artemia sp. Kazakhstan ARC1039
AAAAAAAAATCAACAGCAGACAAAGCTATTGCACTAGAAGTGGGCCTACCTCATGACCAGCTACTTTTCTATTGTGTTTTCCAATGACTCGAGAGGTAGCTCTGGGTCTGCAATTTTGTATTTTTTAACTATAGGTGAATTTCTGTGCGTGGTAGACGAAGTAAATATTTTCCAAAATGGGGCGATGTAAAATATATGGGGGAGGGCTACTGCATTGAACAGGCTAGCTAAGAGATCACGATTGAAGTGGAACTTGCAAGTGACAATAGAGGCGTAAGGTGCTGAAATTCGATGGTTAAGATGCTCGATGAGAAGAGATCTAGTGTGACGTAAAGAGGACCCGATGGGGAGGCCTAAGTATACTATATGATCAGCAGGCTGAACCGTTGAGCTCCCAAGTGCTATAGAGGGGGTGTAGGACTCTTCCAGTTGAAAAGAACTATTTCGGACTTCGCCAAATTGAACTAAAGCCCAACCTTGAGGTATGCATCTTGAAGGATAGCAACAATTTCACTGATTCGTTGTAGCGTGCGACTGAGATTCAGAATACCATCCACGTAGCACACAAACGACAGATTAGTAGATGCCAAAATTAAAGAGCAGGGGCATTGGTCTTGAGCCTCAAGGACGTAATTATTGAAGAAATTGAGGAAAGAAACTGCGCCTTGTTGAGCGCCCTTTAAAGACTGGTATGAGCCTTTCCCTAGGAATCGGAGGCAATTTTTTATCCAGCAGAAGTTTCAGTAGAATGGATAGCCATGTATACATATCCCTAAGTGTACGAATTATATCCGGGTTCAGTCCACGCCTACCAGCTTTAAGAAACATTGCAGAGTGAATGAGTGAGTCAAATGCGCGTCTTACGTCGTGGCCAGCAAGAACTAGACTTTCTCCCGCAGAATCGACATCAATAAGAGCGTTTGCTACTACAGTGAGAGCGTCAGCACAGCCAGTTCCTCGTTTGAAGCCAAATTGGTTTGGGAGTGTATAGCACGTTGCTTCGAGTTCGTCCCTAAAGAGAAGCTTACAAATAGAGGGTACGACGGTAATGGGCCGAAACGAGGTACACTTACTCTGATCCTTCTTAAGGATCAGAGTAAGGTCACCGATACAGAATTTTGAGGGTACACCGCATTGAGTGAATATCATCTGCATTAGCAGTGTGAGAGGTTGGGTTAAAATAGTCAAGAGGACATATAACAGTACCTCCAGAATAAACACAACCCACCAGATCCCTGGGGCAAATGTTGTAAATTATGCCCTAAGAGCATATAAGGTTTTGATGGAATGAGTGGTCATAAAAACTTTGGATGGGACATTTGATTGGAAATTGGTAGTTACAGTTCCCTTTTAAGAGTCAAAAGGAATTTGAGGGCATCAAGCCCCCCTCCCATATGCCCATCATTTCCCCAAAAAAATAGTCAATCAAAATTTTGAGATATCTATCTTCTTCAGCCTTTGTTAATTTCTTAACCTTTGTTGAAAGGTTCAGAAATTATGCCTATGGGGATGTCAACCCTCCACAGCCCTCAGGACAAGGGCTGTAAGGTAGGCAATTCGTTCACTGGTTACATATAGTATATGTTATTGACTTCCTATAAAGATTATTATTACTTTCCAAAAAGACAAAGGGCATTCAGGTGATCCTTTCAGAAAATGTTGAAGAGAGTATTGAACTAAATTAAAATACATTATATATATATTTAGGTTGTCAAAAGGGCTTAACTTAAGAATGACTGAGTAAATTATTTGGAACTTTCAGGAAATGATAAGGGAGATGACCAGTTCACCAAAAAGGTAATATGTGTATGCTACTGCTACTACTACAACTACCATCACTACAACTGCTACCACTACGACTACACATTGCATGCCACTGCGACAGCATTAAGGTGAGCCTTTGAGAGAATGTTGAAGGGAGTGTTGAAGTAAATGAAAACACGTTATGTGCATATGGGTTGCCAAAAGGGCTCAGCTCAGGAATGACTGAGTATATTAATTTGGAACTTTCAGGAAATGAATAGGGAGATAACCAATTGATCAAAAGGGTATATTTGCATTCCGCTACTACTACTACGACTATCACCCCTTTACTTCTGCCACTACTACTACTACTACCATACTATTACATTTAAAATATTGAGAGGAAATTTGAACTAAATCAAAAGACACTATGTGCATACACATTGTCAAAAGAGTGTATCTCAAGAATGGATTTGGGTATTATGTTGGAACTTTCAGAGAATGCTTAAAGGGGAAGATCAATTGACAGGAAGGCAATATGTGCATGCTACTACTAATATTACTACCACCACCACTGCTGCATTTACTAATACTGCTACTTATATAACAACTGCTTGTAAGGCTAAGGCCATTAAGATTAAAAATTCAAGAATTATCTGAATGTACAAGATATTAAAAGGAGATATAAGCAATTTTATAGTAATGGCTAATTGTAATAAGTTGAAACTTCCATGACATGACGAGAGGGATGTTCCACTGACCAAAAGGCAACACGTTCATAATACTGCTGCTACAATTACTAGTGCCATGACATTACTACCATTTAGAGAATAATAAATATAATTTAAAGATTCTCTGAGAATTTGAGTAAAAAAGGCATTCACTAGATTGGTGCAAAAGTTGAACTTAGACAATACGTTTAGTATATACCATAAGGTTTCATTTTAAAGGGAACAGATCACCTGCTCTTTTCATTAGTGCCATCATAATAATATGTTCTTATCAGTTCTTATTTACAGGCACTTCAGAAATTTCATGATTTGTGTTCTGATGAATTGCTTGGAGACAAGATCAAATTTGCACTACCCTTTTGGCCAAGATATTTTTTAAAATTGGCCAGAGACAGTGACAAACAAGTTCGAGAATGTGTCCAGATTGCACAGGAGGCTTTAGTTGAAGTTGTTGGAAAAGATTTACTAAAGATACTAAAAGCTATTGCTGGTAGTTATTTTAATTACTATTGGAAAATTTTACAAATGGTTGAATGAGTATAGGCATGGAAAACGTACCCAACATAAACGTAAAAATTGTTGGGTTTGCAGGACTAGGAATATTTTTGGAATTTTCCTTTTCCTATTCAGCTATAAGATATTTTTCCCATTCCTCTTTTTGCTCTTAAATTTGCTTATTCTCCTAAAAAAAAAAACAAAAAAAAAACGTTGCAACTATCATAAGGTTAATTTTCAGAATTCACAACACGTTAAAACTGAATAAAAATATTAATTGTACTTCTAATTGCTTTTGCTGTGCATATATGTGGTGTAACGTATATTTGAAATTGCACAAGAAATCGATGTTGGGATGGTTGATGGAGGGTTTGCCAATCATATTGGTGACTGAAGTTAAGTAGTCAGGAGTCAACCATAACTGTACTTCGGGGGGAGAAGCACTATTTGATGGGCCTCCTCTCCTTAAATAATGAAGAGCAATAGCGCATAAATATATTTTTTTTTTTTGTATTTCGATCCAGCTCCCACTAGAAAATATTTTCTGACACATCCCCCTACGGGTTAAGTCTGTGTGTGCAAAGGATGACGATGATGGGGTAGGTAAAGACAATACAGATAAAATTGGTTCATTTGGAGGTAAGGAGATGATAATGAAAGTAGCTGAGCTGAGGGAGATGACGTAGGATATAAGACTACTTCTACTCTAGTCTAACTAGAAATAGAAACTAATGATAAACAATATAATGTTAATTTACCTCCATGTTGCTGTTGCGTTTATTACTCTAGTCCGTTTACAAATATTAAATCTATTTGCACAAGACGCAGTCAATTCAAAAAAAAATAATCGATTTAGTTTTTTTTTTAGTTCAACAGAAAGTAGATTAGTTCAACAGTGAGATGAGGAGGTTTTGGACCTCCTGTAGAAAAATCTCGCTAGTTGTGTTTCATGGCCGTGATTTGACGTTCTAGTTTAGCCTCCATTCAGCATTGACCCAGTCTTGATCAACTCCTTTCTTGAAGGCTTCTAGGGTTTGAGACTGAACGGTGGCTTCAGACAGGCTGTTACAGAATGGGACAGAATGTACTGTGAGTAAGTGTTGGCGCTTGCGCCTGGTACAAAGGGGGACGTGCAGCTTCCTTGTTTATTTTTTGTGGTAGTTGAGAGGGACAGAGAGAAGACATGACTTAAAAAAGCCCACTTTCCAGCAGCTTAGGAGTTGTTATTACTTCTCCTCTTTTTTTACGGTATACTAAAGTAGGGAAATCAAATGAGGTGAGACGTTCTTCGTAGGTTTTGTCTTGCATTGTCGGTATAAGCTTTGTTGCTTTTTCAGTACCTTTATATCCATCTTATAGCTGGGAGAGGTTAAGGGCATGTCAAATTCCAGGGAAGGGCAAATTATGGCTTTATAAAGCTTCATTATCACACATGGCTCCCTGATGGTGAGTGTTTGCTTTATGATGCCAAGGGCTTTTGCAACATGAGCTTGTATGTGACAACTCAACTTCAACTCTTAGTCAACAACGACACCAGGTCCTTTTCCTCGTCAACAATCCCAAGCTTGGTGTCTCCTTAAAGATATGGAAGTTTTGGATTGTTACGTCCCAGGTGTAGGACTTAGCATTTTGAGGCATTGAACTCTAGACACCAATCGGCTGACCATTTGGGTAGCTGGTTCAAATTGTCTGCATACTTGATTGGTTTATATCGTCTTGGACCACTCCTAGGAGCTTGCAATCATCTCTATATAGCGTCAAAGGATTTCTCCAGTGGGTTGCACAATGCTTAATAATGTTGGACCCAGGATGACCCCCTGAGTTACTCCACTCCTGACTAATTGAAATCCAGAAACGACATGATTGCCTTACCATTGCAGTTGTACACTATTACTTTCTGTGCCCTTCCAGTTAAAAAGCCTTCTATCCAATCTGCAGTATCTTCGTGCACTTCATATGCCTTTAATGTCAAAATTAGTAGTTGGTGTTGAACTTAGTCAAAGGCGTTGGCTTAGTTGAGCAATATTACATCTACTGGTAGACCAATATCTAAGAGTCTTGTCACACAATCATATGACTCAATTAGGCTGGTATCAATCGAACGTCCTTTTCGAACACCATGCTAAGCATGCTTTTGCTAAACAGCTGATTTAATTCGAGGTAGGGGACCAGTGCTTTATTTATGATGCCCTCAAGTACTTTACATGCATCCGATGTGAAACTTATAGGCTGATAATTTCTAGCAAGGCTCATTCTCCCTTTCTTGTGTATTGGCTTAATATTAGCATGCTTCCAATCATTAGGAAGTGACGGACAACTCAAACATCATTGCAATCGGTTCGGCAATGTGTTCAGCTATTTCTTCTAACAGTCTCGGGCGTAGGCTGTCTGGTCCAGTTGCTGTGTTTGCATCAAACCTTTTAAGCCTTTTTTGACGTCCTATTTACAGTAAACGACATGAACCTTTTTTTTTTTGGATTATTCAAATATCTCATCTGAATGGGTTAACTGCTGAAATATGACGCCGAAAGGGCTTTGGGTTTAGTTTAGAGTCAGCTGCAATCGCTTCTTTTTACCCCTCGCAACCTTCCCGGTCGAGTTTCTTAGTATTTTTCTGTGTTTCTTAAAACTGTCAATCTTTTTTACCAAACTTTAAAAACCTATACTTGAACTAGAATGAAACTGAGAATGATTGTTATAAGAAACAAAGCTTCAAAAGGAATAAAAAAAGGTGTGAAATGCAACCTTAAATTACAATCGCTTAAAGAAGAAAGTTACAATTAAGAAGAAAAGGAAATATGTGTATCAACAACAAGTTCTGAGACGGTCTCATCGTAGGTTTGGCTTCATGAAAGGTTGATATAAGTTGATGTGAAAAGGTGTAGGGCAAGGGCGTATGTAACTTCTTATTAGGGGGGGGGCAGTCGATTCTGTGACGAAGGGTGGGGGAGCTGAAGTTATATTGGCAGTTCACAAAACCTTACATTGCCAGCAAATTCTATCATACCTAATAAGCTGCAGCATTAATCTTCTTGGATTAGAGTTAAATCTTTCCAAAACATTATGGATAATTGCTTCTTGTTTGATTTTTATTCTGTCACTCCAGCTGTTTATTTCCAGCTTCCCCCCCCCCCTTCCGTACGCCCATGATGTAGGGTTATTGCTCAACCTCTTTCAAAGCGTCTATTATGCTTTAATGAGCACTAAATTAATCGCCTCAAATATTGCAGATAGATGTTTCTGAAAGTTATTTTTGCTATCAATATTCTACAATTAAAAACAAATTGATCGAAAGATTATTTTTTACAATGATAATACTAAATAGATTACTGTAAAAAACCCTCGCTCATTCGTGGCAATGTATGAGCGTTTTAACTGTGGGCTTTTTTTTAAAAAAATTTCTCCCATCTCATAAGTGATCCTATAAAGAAGAATTGGACTGCGAGTCAACATAGAGGAATCGGAATTTATCATTTTTGGCCAGTTTGTCAATTCGTCCAATTTTTGCGGTCAATCGCCTAGGTCAACTAGAGACTTGCTGCCTGAATCAGTCGTTAAAACTATCTGCTCAGCATGTAGAAAAGCTGTAAAATACAAGGGGTTGTTCACGCCGTTTATTATGCCAAAACTTTTGAATGCTGTCGTTTCCCCCACTGTTGGGTACTTATCACCATTGTGGGAAATGTTGTCCCTCACCGGGCGTCGAAAAATGTGAATGAAATACCTGCATTGAATTTTTGGTGTCAAACATGTTTTCTTCTTGTTAGTTTCATTTTTACTTCGTTTTATTTCATTTCTTGATTGTAAGCGGACACAACCATATGTATGTATTATTATTGTAATTTCCGCCTGTTTTACGTCTGGCTTCTTCAGTCAAATTAGTATTCTCCTGAAAACTGCTAATATTTTTGATTTTAAAGTTCTACATAAAAAAATTGTCCTGATTAAAACATGCCTGCTTTTCCAGAAAGTGTAAATGATATTTAAGCAGTAAATGCGCTGGAGAAATAATTGTGCAGGATTTTTTTTTCTATGCCACCAATTTCAGATTGTTGCAAAAAAGTGGTAATTGTTTAAGAATTGCAGTTCTCAAGAAACGTGTGAATGAACAACAGGCCAGACTAATGAGTATAACATACAATTTTTAATAGCTGTGTAATTCTTTCCAGGGGCCAATAAGGGCGGATTTTGCTCCCTTTTTGTCCCTTGGTGGTTCAACCAGATTTCGTTTCTTCGAGCCATTTTTCTGCTTTCAAGTGAAAAGCTCTATTCAAGCAGGTATCAGTTTTTAATTGAGGCTTCACGAAAATTTGAAAGTACTTAACGTATGCTTTGACCCCCTGTCTCATTTGCCGAAATACTTTTGTAGAATAATGAATAGAAATAATTCGAGGTTAAAAAAGGAGCATTTCCCTCGGGTCTGAGCCTGCTGCCATCTATTGTTACAAGCTGCTTTCTGTCTGTGATTTCAGTTGAGTTGTTAATTTATGTTCTGCGTTTGAGATTCATGGAGGTTATGATGCACATTAAAAAGTTGGCCCATGGCAGGAAAATTTATAGTCGAACTAAGAGATACACATTTTTTTTCATACTCTGATAAATTACCCTTGATGAGCTAATAAAAGTATGTGATTTAATGTTTGTAAAAAAAAATTGCTCACGAGGTCAGCCTTTTTGTAAATCTGGAGGGATTGGCAACTTCATTGTTGTGGCATAAATGGGAAAAGAAGGATAATGACTGCTAAAAAATGAATGAGTTCCTGACTTAGTACAAGAATGAGCTGGGTCCTCCCTGTGTTCTGTACCATGTCAACTTTTTAGCAGAAAATTAGGTGTTTCACACATTTTGAATTGTAATTACTAAAATATTTCGCAAAAATGACCAGCCGACTATTTGAGTAATTGGAGCACTGAAGTAGGCCAGTAACCCGTTCAACAGCTCTAACCCTCTCTGTGATAACTTTTAGTTTTATGATAGTCATATTGCAGGGGTGATTTTAGGGGAGGGACAGAGGGGGCTCTTCTCCCGGGTGTCGAAATTTTAGGGGTGTAAAATTTCAAATAAATAATCTAACGGTTATAATAATTTTGTAATTTTTTAAACCGTTTTTTCTATTTAAAGAAATAGAGGGTGCAGCTAGTAAATGAAAATTATTAATTAATTAATGAAACAAAATGGAACTAAAAAACGAAGTAATAAATTAAAAAGTTATTTTAGAAAATTATTAATTAATTAATAAATTAAAAATAATTTTGTTAATAAATGAAAATTTTGTTGAATGATTTTGTTGATAAATTTTGTTAATAAATGAAAATCTTGTTAAACTTTGGCCTGAAAATGTTGTGGAAGACATAATATAGATTTAGTCCCGGGTGCAAGAGGGGCCAGAACCGCCACTGAAATTTTGCTCCTTACTTAAATAAAAAATTACAACAAATTTTAGTCAATAGCATCCTCCCTATTTTCCTGTCAACTTTTTAGACAGTATGTAGTAAGCATTTTGCACATTGTTTCAAGCGGAATCATACAATAAATCTCGATATCAATGACTTGAGGCTCTTTGGGCCTTCAACCGTCTCCGTCTCTAATACCCCACCATAAATGCCAATTTTTCAGCGAAAAGATAATGACTTACTTTTTCTCCGACCGGCGTGAAATTTATGAAACAAGTATCACAGGTCAACGGTGATCTTTAAAAGCGTACTCACCTTCTCCCAGTGGTCAAATCTACTTGGAGCCCATGGGACAAATAATTTTGACTAGGGAGATAATGGTGGGATTTTCAGTTGCATGTACGACATTTTAAGTCCCACCTATAGTCCGGTCTAAAGTCACTTGAAAGTTTGCAGGCAGTTACGTACTGCCAAGACTTCAAAGATTCTTCAACAATCGGAAATGATCTTCATCTACATTCGGGAGCAGGGCCGGAAAAAGGGCGATTGGAACGATTAGGTTCAACCGAGCCCCGCGTTTGAAAAGGCCCCGTGCCGCCATCAAAATGAACAATTGATTCTCGAAATTGTGAAGTGTTCTTAACAATTCCAGTAAGCGTTGCTTCTGGGGAAGATCATTTTCCAGACTAAAACCAATAAAAAAAACTATGTAATATCAACAATAAATTAGGATAGACTAAATATTTTAAGAATCATGTTGACTGAAAGTGAAGACACAAGGAAAATAGATGTTAAAACCGTTTTAGAAGCATTTGCAGAACATAAACTTAGAAGTATATAATTTCATGTGTCTATATTCGGTGATGTAAATTTCAAAAGGCATTTCAGCAGTATCATAATATCTAGGGGACACGAACGTAAATTAACGTTAGCACAAAATGAGTACATAAAAGAACAAAAGAGGACAAAACCGTAGGCTCAAAATGAACATACTGGACCATCAAATGAGACAAGATCAAGAGAACGACCTGAGAAACGTAAATGTACTACGGGTAATAATGAACAACTTTGAGTCCTAGACTATCAAAAGTGACAAAGACCAATCCAGGCAACTAAGGCAAAAGGCACTGAAAAATGTCTGAAGCAATGACAAAAGAAAATAAAGATAAAAGAGATATGTAGTGAAAATATTAGCGAAACCGACAATTAGAACAAGTCAAAAATGAAATTGAAGAATATAGAAATATGCAGTTAAAAGATTGGCAGCCAGAATTACAACGACTCAAAATCAAAAGTGAAGAAAAAAAATATATGGTTACAAGACATGCGACAATGAGGATCAGAACGAATGAAAATGAAGTACAAAGAAATGTGTGGTTAGAATATATACGACCACGAGAACAAAGAAGTATGTAGTTAGAGGATAATCAGCTGCGAGAGTTACAACCAAAAGCAGGAATTCTAACTTGCCAAGGGTGGGAGTGATGGTAAAGTATTTGTAAAGCGTAAAGTTAGAAAACGCTCCGTACGTCATAATATGCAGAATAATTGTAGCTAACACATTTCGCATGCAGACCTGGTATACTTTACCCCTCCCCCCCTCTGATATGTAAAAATATAGCCAAATTTCATTTATAAAGTATTATATTTTCATTATATTTTGGTATATATCATAAGGACTGACCTAAGTAGACACTAGCAAAAAGCAGGCTTCGCTAGCAAAAAGTCTCTTCATTTCTTCGTGTCCTCGGTCCTACTTTGTTCAATCACAGGCATAAAGAATAGCCTATTCCTCAGCTCTAGTTATAGATATAATTTGCTCGGACAAACAATAGCTATATTTTGGGCTGATTGTAGTATTTGTTTAAATAAATAACATAACGTGCTCTTTTTAAAATTTGATGCAAAATATCAAATTTTGCAAGTTTGAAGACCATTAGGATTCTTATTATTTTTTTGTTCAATCCTGAAAGTCAAATCCAGTTGGATGAGTTCAAAGTTCACATGTATTTGATGCTTTTTTCATAACTGCCTCCTACCATTATCCTGTTTGAATTAAGGGTAACTTTGGGGGTGAAAATGTCTTTGGGGGCCTATGGTATGCGTTTAAATCCTCATGTTTCCTTGTTGAATAGTTAATTTGACGAAGAAAAGAATGGAAAGGTTAAAAAAATAACCCCAAAAATCACTAACCGCCAACAATCAGGACATATGGCTGTAAAAGCCCACTTAGTTTAGGTCACGATCTGGTGGGGAGGGGAGTGAAAGAGTAACTTCATTGTATTTGGGAAAAAATGTTTATGCGTTTGGTATTTATAATTCGTAACAAAGGAATAGCCTTGAAAATTAGTTGTTGCTCGTCCTCAAAAGTTCGTGTCTTTTTTACGTACAATATATGCACCTAACGATTTCCCCCGACTCATGATTCATTCTCTAACTGCCACACGTTGAAAATTGAATGTACTGTTTTTAGGCGTATGGTTTGTCGCTATGCATGATCCCCATCCTCCGGTGGCAACCAGAGCAGCAGACGCTTTTCGAAAGGCCTTTCCAGCTGATAAAACGGCAAAAGCTCTTTTGTTTGCTTTAAACGAAATATTGGATTACATTAGAGAAACTCTTCTGGTAGATGCTCAGAAAAACCTCAGTGAAAATACGTAAGTATTTATTTTTTTTGTATTTCTTTAGACCAAGGGACTTAGGAAAGAAGTAGATGCGCCTCTGTAAATACTGCTAGTGAATAAAGATTCACTAGAAGAAACTTGGTCATTTACTTTTGAAAAAAGGGCAAGGCATGATGAAAAATTACGCAAAAAGAGAAAGTAAAAGTGCGGAAAAATTAAAATGTTTAAAAAAAAATATCTCTGTAGACAGAAGAGTTATGTTTCAGAGGGGAATGACGGTTTTACATAAAAAAGACGCCGAAAATTTAAAGCTAAATTCTGACTATGATTTCTAGTTAACCCCTGGGAATGCGCTTGCGGAATTCCATGGTATCTATAAGAAAATAACCATAGGCCCTATCTATAGGTCCCGAAAAAAAAGACAAAAAAAACTTGTCCAATATTTGAAACAAAATTTTGCTTGACAAAATATAAAAAGTCAGAAAGATGTAGAAAGCACCATCGTTTTTTTTTGTGGTATCGGGCAAAGTTTAGCATTTTTTTTTTGCCATTGTGTATAGTGTCACCATTATGTATTGTCGCAGACTTACGTGTCATTGTCTTGATCTATCCTCTCCATTGATTTCAGAACTTGCTAGACGAATATAGACTTCAAGAAACTCTTGGTCATTCATTCATTTTAACTGAAAGTCCGGTCTTGGCCATAGACAGCCATACAAAAAAAGAAGCATGTCAAAAACGCATATATTTCATAT
>JAQQPU010015350.1:10992-21362 GCA_029168905.1 Artemia sp. Kazakhstan ARC1039
AATTAGGTCTTTGAGAATGACACCCCCCCCCAGCACTCAGGGCAAGGTGTTTATAGAAAGCGTGATCGTTTCCAAAAGGGCTCATTCGATTGGAAATCGAAAGGCCTAGTGCCCTTTTTAATAGTCGAAAGTGATAAGAAGGCTTGACATTTTTATAGTAAAGATCGATGTGGGTATAATGTATTATTTTTTGTTCTTGTTGTTCTTTAGACCAGGGCACTTCGTATCGAAGGATTTGTCGTGGGAACTTCGAAAAGGGCTCATTCGATTGAAAATAGAAAGGACTGATGCCCTTTTAACAGTCGAAAGTGATTGGAGGGCAACTAATCCCCCTTCCACTCCCACCCTCCCACGCCCACCCTCCCATTTGCCCATTATGTTAAAAACTAAATGTTGCCTTACGATTAAATCAAAATGCACTGTGATAAAGCTAATTCCCAATAAGGCATCTCAGCAGTATCCCAAGAACGACTGAGGGTATTATGTTCAAACTTTCGGGGCTACTTCTGCTCTTAAAATTTAACCAGATCAAAATAGCCTAAGTGTATCCAAGCTATCAAAGAAAGTAAACAGATTTTTTTGCGAATGGTATCAAGTTTTCCATCTCAGGTCAACTAGAGGAGCTATGAAACTAAATTAAACAGTACTATTTGCGTCCAGATTTTTAACAGGGTGTATGTTGTTAGAAATTGCTGAAAATTTTTCTCCAGCATACAAATAGCAGGCCAAGCTATAAAGTCTTAAAAAACGAAAAGATTTAAAGTATTATTTTCTTTTTCCCTTAAAAGATTATGTCAATATAAAACGAACAGAAATTAATTTTAAAAACTTTTTCCACAAAATAAGTTTTTCAAAGAAAAGTAAAGAACTCCATTAAGCAAAAAATGAGCTAAAATAAAATCAAATAATCTACCAAGCGTGAAACTACCACAAATCAGCATCGAAAATTAATGAAACCAAAAACGAACAGAAATTACAATAAATAACCGAGTCAAACTCAAAACGAGCCGAAATTAACATAAGTTGGGCGCAAAACCCCTATGCCTTCCCAAGGCCAGAACAAAATTAGCACTTTACTGAAAAAATACAAATGAATGTGCAATGTCAGTTTAATATACACATACTGACATTTAGTAATCAAAATGTTAACATTATTTGATTTATTAAAGTTATAAAGTAAACATGTATATAACATTTATTAGTGAATTTAACACGAATTGGCATTAATTATTTGTTTTTCCAACTTTGTCTTGTTTTTCTGAAAGGTATTTTCTATTTAAGAAGCATGTAAATAACTTGTTTTGCGTGTCTGCTAAGTACGGCGTAGCTAGCAATACCACATTTAGGACGAACATTTAGGAAACAACTGCTGATTCACATTAACGCAAGCTTGCTCACTTTTCGTGAACTTTTTCCGTTTTCAAAATATAATATGTGATGAAGCTCTTTAATAATAGATATTTACCCTGTAGTTACAAAATCAGTACGGAAATAAAATAAAGATTTCTGGCCCTTGATTTTCTAGTTTTCTCTACAGAACTATATTATTCTCCGTCACTTACTTCATAACTTTTTATCTTTTCACTCTTTATTGTTATATAATACACCACAATTTTACAATCCCTAAAACAGAGATTAAAACAATTCATTATTCTTTGATTGTTTCTAAAAAAGCGCTAATGAAGATCATTGCGATTTTTTTGGATTTTTCATTATTTTTCTTCACTCTTTTTTCTCACTGACAGTTTTCCTCATTTACTTTTAGCAACTTGCCAAAATTGCTTGTACAGAATTTAACAGTTGGATAAAAACCATAAACTAAGGGGCTTTAAAGTTCAATATTCTTTTACTTTCTCGCCTCCTCTTTTGCTTAGAATCTCTAAGACACTTCCATATAAATTATAAACTTAAAGCAAACAGATCATATTCAAGCACAGGTTAAAATGAGCATTAATTATTTTGAACTACTTTGAAAAGGAAGTGAGTTAAGTCATTAAAGACTTCGAATAAAAACGATAGAGGGCCTCAAGTTTCAATGACCAGAACTCATTAGATAGAAAAAAAGAAGATTGAAAAGTAATAAGAAAAAAACAGATTTCATCCAAATGGGGGAGCTATATTTTTCTAAATAGAATAGATAAAGTTTCATCAGGAACGTAAGAAAAGTTCCCCTCCCCCTGAAATGGAATCCTGTGCAGTTGACCTACTTTAAAAAATATGTAAGGGCTCCATTTCTTTTTCACTACTACCCAGCTCTTAATTAGACTTTTCAGAGTCAAATCGACAAAGTAAATAGCATTATGTCCTAAGTATCGTTCCCCATAGATCTTCAAATATAACCACATTGAGCAATGTAGATAAAAGATCCGGCTACACATAAATAAATCAATCCCAAAACGGATATAAACTAAAATGAATAATCAAGTCAAGCTTAAAAAGAACAGAAATTACTACAAACAAGAGTGAGACTGTCCCTCCCCCAAATAAAACTTCTGAAGGCCAGAACATTATTTTCTCTACACTGAAAACTACGAAGGCATGCTTACTAGACCTTTGGACTTTTTCACAACAAAATTGCTACCTAACAGCATTGAGCTAATAAGGGGAGGGGGCAAAAATTACTGCAGAAGGGGGCTGGTTGCCCTCCAATAACCTCCATCTCTAAAGGAGGAAACATCCCCTAAAAGTCAAAGAATTTTAATGAAAATCCCACCGTCAGTTTCAGCGCATCAGAAAACTCTACTGTAGAGGTTTCAAGCTCCTATCTGCAAAAATCTGAATTTTGTATTTTTTGCCAGAAGAAAGATCACGGATGCGTGTTTATTGTTTTTTTTAGGGATGATCGTATCGAGCCAATGGTCCTAAAACATCGGGGAGGGCTCGTTTGAACTAAAATTAAAAGTTCTAGTGTCCTTTTTAAGTGACCAAAAAGATTGAAGGGCAACTAGCTCCCCTGCCACGTCCCTTTTTTCCCCAAAATCGTCCGATCAAAATTTTGACATAGCCATTTTGTTCATACATAGTTGAAAGGTTTAATAACTACGTCTTTGGAGACATTATGACCCCCACCGCCCCTGGGGAATGGCCTTTCAATTGTACAAATTTTGCCATTATTTACGTATGGGCACGTTCTGCGGATGAAGGATGACAGATTGCCAAAGATTATCCTTTTCGGCCAACCGTGTAGGGCTAAACGGAAATCAGGTCGTCAGCAGTTGGGGTGGGAGGATGTCGAAAAGAAAAATTTAAAGGAAATGGGAGCTTCCTGGGAGGGTGTAAAGTGGGAGGCTTTGAATAAATTAGGATAGGGGAGGAACGTGCATAGCTGTGTTGGCCTCAGGCGGCTTGGTGCTGCGGTGAGTTGTTAGTATTAGTAGTAGTCGTATTTGTTATTGGAAAGTGTACATTCATTTTTCGGGTGGCGGGTGCATTTTCAACTGGGGGGATTTTCCACGGGAGAATTTTCAATGGGGAGAAAGTTTCCGGGGGTGAATTTTTCAGGGGAAATTTTATACTTGGAGAATTTGCCAGGATTCTTATACGAAATTCTTTTTGTTTTGTCTTACTTTCTCTTTGCCGACTCAATTTTACATGTGGAGATGTTAAGGGTAATTGTCCAGGGTAAACTTTCAATGGGATTGAACTGTCTAGAGGATGTTTCCGTGGGGGGGGGATTTTTCTAAGGAAGTGGAACCAGATTTCCCGGTATTATTTAAAAAACGATCAGAGATTAAGTAAAAAAATTAGTTTTTTTCCAATTGAAAGTATGGAGCAACAATAAAACTTAAACCGAACAGAAATTATTAGGCATATGAGGGGGAGTTTCCCCTTCCTCGGCACCTCGCTCTTTACGCTAAAGTTTGGATTTTGTCCCGATTCTTTAATAACGACTCCTGAAACACAAGGCTCGTTAACAATAACAACAAGAAGCTTCTTTAAAAGTACTACAAAAATTTAGCGTGAAGAACGAGGTATTGAGGAGGGAAAACCCCCTCGTGCACACAATAATTTCTGTTCGTTTTAAGTTTTAATGTTGCTCCTTGCTTTCAGTTGAAAAAACTTGTTTTGTTTTTATTTAATCAGCTTAAAATGGCAATTCTTCCTCACTTGACAGTTTGTTTGTTTTTTTGGTTTTTTTTTGTTTTTTTTAACGAGTTTGTCGTTCTTTATTAGGTTGCTCCTAAGGGGGGCAGATAATATTCATTTCTAATAGACTATCACAAGCTCTAATAGCACCGAATTCGCTTCTTGTGTCATGTAAAATAAAACGGAAAACAAAACAGAAACAATAAAAACAACAACAAAAATGTGAAAACTAATTCAAAGAAATATATCACACATACAAACATCTCTCGGATTTTTTTTTTTTGGGGGGGGGGGGAGGGGTAATGACGACGCCATTTTTAAAATAACCCAAGCCTGGCAGCTTAGCCAGAAGAGTGTTAGAAGAGTGTTCCTTTAACTGCTATTATATATAAAAATATTTTGCGACCAAAATGGTACTGTCATATTTTACTCTACGGCCTCTTAAAATGAAAGACTTATTAGAAAACATGACAAACCTTAATGTGAAATTAAAAATGCTTTTATCGTTCCCATAGGTAATAACCAAAGGAATTAAATGCTTCTGAATAATTTCATATTCTCCAAGAAGACGACGCACGGAGAAGTAATCGTTATCTCGCCTCAAGTATCTAAGAAGCTCTTTAAGCGATTCTGAAATTAAAAAAAAAAATTATATACGATGCCCTTATAAAAAAAAGGAGAAAGCTGGCACTCATTTGCGCTTGCTGCTTTTATTTTTTATAAATAAAATGGTTAACTTATTTTCCTTGGGACAAAAAATCTTCTCAATTAAGAAGTTCATAGCAAAAAAATACACGTAATGAAAAAGCATACACAAGCAAGTTCTTTTTGAAGAATGGATGTTTTTAAAAGAAAAAGGTTCAAATTTTAAGAAAGAAACGCGAATCTTCCCGTTCAAATACACCAAACTGTTAATATATAGAGTCAAAACAACAAAAGAAATATAGAGGATCGCTAAGAAAAAGTAAAAAACTCAGTGGGTTCATTTTCAGTGACAAGAAGGTTAAAGAAAAAACAGGAATATTTTCAAAATATTTCGAGTTTTTTATTTTTATGACCAAAGCAAGGTGGTTATTGGGGTAACTGAAAGAAGGTTTACTTTAGAAAGGAACTAGACCTTCTGATAAGAGATTCATTTTTTCTTTGGTTGTTTCATGAGTCTTTTCCGTTTTAATGTCATGTGTTTTTATAGTTCCGCATCAAAGAGTTCGTGGTAACGAACTGTAAGTAAGGAGCGACCCGGCTCAATGGTAACCGAAACTCTGGAAAACGGGATTTTGATACCAATAGATACATCAAAAGAATCAGATTTTAATGTTGATTTTAAATATATAAGTTTCATCAAGTTTAGTTCTACCCATCAAAAGTTACGTGCCTGAGAAAATTTGGCTGATTTTCAAAAAAAGGGAAAAAGACCCCCTAAAAGTTATAGAGCCTTAATAAAAATCACACATCATATTCAGCGCATCACAGAACCCTACTGTAGAGGTTTCAAGCTCCTATCTATAAAAATGTGGAATTTTGCATTTTTTGCCAGAAGAAAGATCATGGATGCGTGTTTTTTTTTCCAGGGGTGATCGTATCGACCCAGTGGTCCTAGAATATCGTGGGAGGGCTCATTAGAACAAAAATTAAAAGTTCTAGTGCCCTTTTTAAGTGACCAAAAAAATGGATGGCATCTAGGCCCCCTCCCACGCTCATTTTTTTCCAAAGTCAACCAATCAAAATTTTGAGATAGCCATTTTGTTCAGCATGGTCGAAAATGTTATAACAATGTCTTTTAGGATGACTTAATCCCCCGAAGTCCCGGGGGGAGGGCTGAAAGTTATGAACTTAACCCAATGTTAACATATAGTAGCCTATTGGTTATTGGGAAGTATACAGACGTTTTCAGGGGGGATTTTTTCTGGTAGTGGGGGGAGGTGGGTCGAAGGTTATGTGGGAGGATCTTTCCATGAAGGAAGTTTTCATGGGAGAAGGGACATTGCTATGAAGGGGGCGCCGGATTTCCCAGCATTATTTGAAAAAAAAGATCAGAAATTAAATATAAAAAAAACAAGTTTTTCAACTGAAAGTAAGGAGCAACATCAAAACTTAAAACGAACAGAAAATATTACGTATATGATTGGGTTCACCCCCTAGTCAATACCTGGCTCTTTAAGCCAAAGATTGTTTTTAGTACTCTCATAAGAGCTATTTATTCTAATTAACGGCCTTTGTGATTAAGGGGTCATTTTTAAAGAATTGGAACAAAATTCGAACTTTAGCTTAAAGAGCAAGGTATTGACAAGGAGGCAAACCCCCTAATATACGTATTAAGAATATATGAATATAGAAGTTCGTTACGTAAGTTAATTCGTAAGTTACGCATATTTATTACTAATAGAAACGTTCGTAAATAAAATTAAACAAATTTCGAGAAAGCCATTTAACCAAATAAAAGTAAAATTAATATGCAAATTTTGTTTTAATTATTCATGTACGGTGAGCCAAAATCAAAACCTGCATTAATTCAAAAACGTTCAAAAATTAAATAAAAAAAAACAAGTTTTTTTAACTGAAAGTAAGGCACGACGTTAAAACTTAAAACGAACAGAAATTATTCCGTATATGAAAGGGGCTGTCCCCTCCTCAACGCCTCGCTCTTTACGCTAAAGTTTGACTTTCTCACAGCTCTATTTTTTTTACAATAAAAAACTTTGGCGTAAAGGTGTTGAGGAGGGGACAGCCCCTTTCATATACGGAATAATTTCTGTTCGTTTTAATTTTTAACGTCGTTCCTTACTTTCAGTTAAAAAAACTTGTTTTTTTTTTATTTAATTTCAATAAATGTTAGTCTACGTGTCATAGTACATACTGAACGATAGAGAATTTAGTGTTCTATGTGCAATAATAGTGCATTTTTAAAAATTGTCGGCTTCTTTTCAGTTTATTACCCATATGATGTCTTTCAGCGATTTCCGGCCATTCTTTTTTTTTTTTTTCGACGAATTCAAATTGAACAAAGTGCTATCGAAACAACCCGAAGAATTAACCAAGCGTTTGGCAAGGATAGTATTAATGAACACACTGTTCAGCATTTTTTTGCAATTTTTTTTTTCAAGGGATATTATTCTCGAAAATGAGCCCCGAAGTGATCGACATAAAATAGTTTAGGACAAAGATTTGAAGACCCTGGTCGAGAATGGCCACTCACAAGGGATGCGTGGGAATACGAAAAAACTGGGTCTCAGCTCTCATGTTGTTTTAATTGCTAAAAACATTTTGGAAAGGTCAAAAAGCTTCAAAAGTGAGTACCCCACGATCTGAACGATCAACAGAAATTGTCACGTTTCTAGGTCCGTTTTTCTTTGCTTTTCCACAACCAAAGCGATATTTTGTGGATCGGATTGTCACGTGGGATGAAAAGTGAATACTCTACGACAAAAGGAAATGTTCAGGACAGTGGTTGGACACTGATAAGCGACCCAGGCACTTCCCAAAAGCTAAAATCCCAGAAATAAGGAACACGGTTACTGTATGATGGCCAGCAGCTGGTGTGATCCGCTCTAACTTTCCGCAACCGGGCCAAACCATCACGCCAGAGTTCTATTATGAGGAAATCAACAAAATGTACCGAAAATTAAGTCAGCAGCAGCTACTGGTCCACTGTAGAGGTTTAATCGTGTTCCACGCACCCGTCTACACGTTTTATGAAATATCGTCCAAAAATTAAACGAATTGACTGTCGAAGCTCGCCATACTCCTCAGAACTTTCGTCAAACGACTACAATGTTTTCAAGTACTTCGCTAACTTTCTCACGGGTACAAACTTCGTCAATCCGAACGAGGCAAAAAGGGCCCTCGTCAACTTCGATCAAATCACCCAGTTTTTATGCAGTGGGCATAATTAATCGACTAGCGTTACGCTTGCAAAAGTGCAGCAAAAGTACGAATGGCTTTTACTTCCGTTAAATTGAATAAGTAATCCATGAGATTTGCAGTTTGAAGAAGCCTTCTAAAATCAGACAAAACTTTTGAAACAACCTAATATTTTACAGTATGGAGAACAATTTGCCCTCAAATTATTTGTCCAATAAATATGTAAAAGCTGAGAAAATATCACCCCCGAATGGAAATGGAAAGACAGTAATGTAAAATAAAACAGTTTTTCAAAAGATATCAATCATATTGTCCAATAAAGGCAAACTAAAACACCTTTTCAATTCAAATACAAACTGACCCCACCTTGATTTTAATTAATGACAACAAAATTTGATTTAATTACAACAACCTTCATAGCGGTTTAGTTTTGAAATCAAAAAATAAATCTAGAACAGACTGACGCTTTCAAGCATGCATAAAAAATTAAAATGAGTGGCGATTGTGCACAGCGCAGTCAACAGTTCAATTCATAATTTGCAAATTGTTCTCGGTTTAGGCGTGTACCCTACAAAACTTTCCTAAGTCCAGGATCTCCAGTTCAGGAGATAACCTTGTGTGAGGGGGGTCCCCTCATATTACATTCATATCCAAAGGTTATATTTATATACTTAACTGTAAAAGGGGAGATGTGGTTAGCATTTCTAAAAAAAAAAAAAATCAAAGGAAAGTTTTATCTAGCAATCAAAATCAAGTTTTTTATTCAGTCACCTTTTTACCGACCAAGTGAGAAGGGGACTATTCACTTTAATTTCCTTTTTTCAGATTTGTATATGTTTCGTTTTGCACCGACGACAGCTGAGCAGCGTCCTTGGATGAAATACTTGCATTTCCCTTTTTTTCGCTGTCTGTAAATCACCTCGTTTTCATATAGTTTTTTGTATTGGGATAAAAGGGAGAACTGTATATTGAACGCACATGGCTCCTTACTCAGGCAGTGCCAGATTCTGATCATATTTCAAACAGTCGAAATTTTACGACGAAGTCACCAGGGATGCAAATAGAGCTGGAATTGTTCGTGGCTATCCTTGCTGCCTTTAATGCATGCTTCCACTTACGTATACTTCTAATCAATGTCCAGAAGTCTTTACAAGCAGAAGGTGCTTATTCTAAAGGACATCTTATGTAAACGTCTGTGCATTCAAGAGCAGACTCATTAAAGGAAACTTTACATTTGAATGCGCTTTGAAACTAACGACAAGGATCACATTCATGGAATAAAAAACAAATTACGACTACAGAAAAATTACTCTGAAAACTCAGCAAAGTTACTCCAAATGAAGTCAGGTGCCATTTTCACTAAGGCAATTTGAGCGGAAAAAGATATTATATAAGAGAAAAACCAAGAGGTTGTAGCATAGAAAATAAGGAAATAAAAATGAAGCTTAATATTCATGCTTGAGCAAAAACGACGCAGTAAAGTAACTATGGATGCAAAAGAAAAAACAAAACAATTTTCGGGAAATTACAACATTTAAAATCGTACTGCTATTTGGAAATGGATTACCAACAAAAGTAAGAAAGTATTCACTACAGCTACATCAATAAAGGGAAGGGTTGTGGGAGGGCTTCAAGAGTGTCCTATAAGTCACAAGAAAATAGAGCTGTCAATGAAATCCTAGCGATAACCACTATACTCTTACCAAGTCTTTTGAAAAACTCCTTGTCAGCACCACTGCGAGAAAAATTTTTAAGTTCTATACAGCCCCTTTCAAATACGGAATAATTTCTGTTCGTTTCAAGTTTTAACGTCGTTCCTTACTTTCAGTAAAAAAAACTTGTTTTTTTTATTTCAAATACAAACCCGTCAGTTTTTAACTGTTTTCTTATTTGGCTTATCTTTAGACTATAATTATGAAGAACACATCCTAAACCTTTCCATAACTTCCCTTCTAAACATCAACTTTACCAATCAAAGTTTCTAATGAATCTTAGTACGTCTATACTTTACTTAACCATTTTTTGGTGTTAACGCAATCGGTATATTTTACTATATACATTACTTAACTTACTTACCCAAGGTATACTTTACTTACCCTATTGGCATAAGAAAACCCTGCCTCCTTCTTCTATTAGTATTCAAATCTATTAAACTATTTATGGTAATCCGGAGTAAGGTAAAGAGGGAACTTTGACAATAGAAACCAGCCTTATCTTTGTCTTTATTAAATAAAAAAAAACAAGTTTTTTAAACTGAAAGTAAGGAGCGACATTAAAACTTAAAACGAACAGAAATTATTCCGTATATGAAAGGGGCTGTCCCCTCCTCAACGTTTCGCTCTTTACGCTAAATTTTTTTATTGTTTTAAAAAATAAAGTTGTGAGACAGAGTCAAACTTTAGCGTAAAGAGCGAGGCGTTGAG